>BMAO01020325.1:0-86250 GCA_019973975.1 Trichonephila clavata
CACACACACACACACACACACACACACACAGGGCCGCCGCGTGGGTATTCGGCGCCCTTGTTCAAGTTGAAATTCGGCGCCCCTTTGTGAGGTTCTGTTGCACTCTTATTAAGTGCTACAAAAAAAAGTAAGAAATACCCATTTATATAGTATTCGAAATTTGACTTTCGAACTGAAAAGCTTTAAAATTATAATATTAAAACACGTTTGTCTTATTGTTTTTTTTTTATTATTTCATAAATTTTAAAAGCAAAAATGATATAAAATTTTTTAAAGTAAAATACAAAAATTAGAAAATATATTCAAATATTGATTTTCCTAGCTTCCTCCAAATGCTCGTATCAATTCCTTTATATTTAATTTATCCAAAATTTCGCTCTCTATAGATATAATTGACAAGTCCGATAATCTTTCCTGTGCCATAGTAGATCGCGTGTAGTTTTTTATAATTTTAAGTTTTGAAAAATTTCGTTCTCCAGTAGCCACCAAAACTGGTAGGGTTAAAGAAATCCGTAAAGATAGTATAATATTTGGAAATGTATCGATAAGATTGTTTTCTTAAATATAATTTAAAACATCAATAGGTGACATATCCTCTTTGGTAAAACATCGGAAATATTTTATTTCTTCAAACAAATTTAATCCATCTATGTCCTTTTCATTAAATTTTAGTATCCGTTAATTTTCGCTCTAATTCTTCACAATGTTTTAAAATTTCATTGTCACTCCAGTTTTTAAAATTAGGTATATAGTATACCTTGAAGTAATTGTAATGTTCTTTTAATTGACTGAAACTTTCTGAAATTGAAGAAATAGCAGTGTCTAATATTATAGTGTAAAATTCAACCTTAAACTTTTGTCTTGGATTGTTGATTGGTTCGTCGGTTTGTTCATCTTGAAACAGTTTCTTTTTAAACCTGTTTCGACTTCGTGGAAAATCAGTATCTACCCCCAAATCATCAGAAACGATACTTTCATTGGCAATTGCATGTTCATTCGATTCATTTGATCTACGATTATCTGAAGTAAATTTCAAATGCTTTACGATATGAGTAGGGCATTCCAGAGTAATATACACTTTTGTCCAAAAGTTAAGCATAAATCGTAAAATGCGAAAAACATGGAGTAAATATTCGTAAAATTATTCCAAATTTCTTGCGGATATTAATTGGGTGAAGAAGAAACATTGGGTTTATGCAAAACTTTTCAGTCGACTACGTCCTGCGCGAAACACCGGCGCATGTCGGAACGCGGAGAAACCGATTCACGCAGCATAGGCAGTTCAGACAAGTTTCGTGCAACTGCTGTGCGAAGGAACGTTGTTAACTATCAAACAAGGGGAATGCTGGCACAAAGACGCCAATTGGACATGTTTACGAAAGGAAGAATCGTTGGAATGCTGGAATCCTCACGATCACAAACCGAAGTGTCTCGAATTCTGAATCTCGACCAGCCTGTGATCTCAAGACTGTGGCAGAGGTTTCAAAGAACGGGAGATGTTCCGCGAACACCAGTATCAGGTCGACCAAGAGTCACAACCCCTCGCCAGGACCGATATCTGGTAATAACTGCGCGACTTCAGAGGGGCAGTACTGCCAGAGCACTCGGTTCGGCGCTCACAGTAGCCACAGGAATACGAATTTCGAGACAAACTGTTTACAGGAGACTCTATCATGCTGGCCTGTATGCTAGAAAACCAGCAGTTTGCATTCCCCTCACGTCTGCGCATAAATGCGCTCGTTTGAACTGGAGTTTGATACATCAACATTGGAGTGTGGGAGAGTGGGCCAATGTGATGTTCAGTGACGAGTCCCGGTTTAGTCTGCGTAGTGATTCTCAGCGGGTAACGATATGGAGAGAACGTGGAACACGTTTTGAACCAAGAAACATAACGGAAAGACATCATTTCCCATCAAGGGGAGTAATGGTATGGGCAGGCATCATGATGGACGGCCACACAGACCACCATTTCTTTGACACGGGGTCTGTGACTGCTCAAAGATACAGAGACAAAGTTCTTGAGCCTTATGTTCGCTTGTTTCGAGGTGCTGTCGGTCCTGACTTCATATTTATGGATGATAATGAGCCATGTCACCAAGCGGTGCTGATTCATGACTTCCTTGAAACGGAAAACGTCCAGCGCATGTCGTGGCCTGCGAACTCCCATGATTTAAATCCTATCGAGCATGTATGGGATATGCTCGGGAGACAAATTGCAGCCCTTTCGCACAGACAAAGCTCCGTTACAGAACTGAAGAGAGCTCTCCAAGAAGCTTGGAACCGTTTGAGCCCACAACTCATTCATCATCTCATAGAAAGTATGGTAAATCGCTGTGCAGCGTGCCTGGCTGTCAGAGGTGACCACACACCTTATTAAACTGCAGCATCAATATTTTATTTAATGTTTTCTTTCATTTTTCCTTTAAAATCTGTATCCCTGCTATGCTCAGTTTTCTTTCAAACTGCTACTTTGGATGATAAAATTAATTATTATCATTCTTTTGATTTGCTTCCTTATTTTATAACCATTTTACACTCGCATATCACGTTTCCAGCCATTCTGATTTACAGTTCCTTCTTTATTCACATAATTATCAATTATGCTTAACTTTTGGACACCAGTGTATTTCTGAAAAAGTAAGAATAATTTTAACACAAATGTGCGTATTTCAGTAACCAAATGTTCAGTGAATGATCTGGTTACGATAAATTTGAATTTTTAAAACTTTGTATGATAAAGACATAAACAATATTATATTCAGAATATGATGAATTGTGCAAATATAAATCACATCACAAATGTTGTACAAAAAGGTAAATGAAATTTTCCACAAAGAATAATTCTACAAAATTAAGGCAAAAAATTTCAAATTAACCAGCCTTTCTATCATTTACACATGTTGTAAACATTAATTTACAATCAACTTTTTTTTCCTTGTTTATTATGAAAGCAAATCTTTCTGTTTCTGAAAGCTAGTTTTTGTGTAGTATCATTTGAATCAAGAATATTTTACCGCATTTATTTTTATTATTTTTTTATAAAATAAAATTCAGGGAATTTATAAAGTAAAATGAATTCTAGACTGGGGATCGGTATACTTTCAAGAAAGAATCAGTTGTTAGTGAAACAAGATATCGAAAGTATCAGACACCTACTTGATATGAACTTCCAGTAAAAAGGTTCCCCCATCCCAGCAACAATCGCGTTAAGAATGTCATGCTCCAATTAATATTTTTTATATTATTTAAATCAAGTTTTACACACAGACATTAACATTTTCCATTCCTTCAAAAATGAAGAAATATTATAGATATTTTTTATTTATTTTTATTTCTATAGCTCAATGCAAGTGCGATCAGTGTCAAAATATCAATGCTAGGAATTAAACTTTGACGTGAAAAAAACTTCAATACCAGTACTACCTTAAGTACTACTATTTGGAATTTCATGTTTACACTAATAATTAAACTTTATAAAACTGTTCTTGCATAGAAAAGTGTGTTTTTTGTAAGATGTATTCAAGCAAAGAAAACAAATATTGATGCATATTAATCAACATAAAAGTACTATAAAAGTCCATTGAAATATATGTATAAATATAGACGAAAATCTTAAAATTAGCTGATGTAACACGGACAATTTACAAAATAAAAAATTTTTTAAAATTAGATTTCACTAAGCTGGATATTATTTTTATTGCCTCCTTTGTAAAGGAAAGCAAATAATAAATATTTGAATAATATGATAAAAATGTTAATGATAAAATTATTATTTTAATATGATAAAAATGTTTGTACATTTTTCTCAAGGGAAAATACAAAACAAATCAAAAGTAAATTCATAATTACCGTTTGCAGTTGTAAAGGAATGAAGTAAAATTGAAGAAATTACTGATTTAAAATTGCGTCAACTCTCTTTGAAAAAAAAAGGGATATCCTGAAGGCAGTGGCGTAGCTAGGTATTTAAAGGCCCTGGTTCAAAAAAAAATGAGGGCTCTATCTTGGTTGAATTCTCTCTAGTAAAAAAGTAAAAATATGGGAATATTTTAAATATACACAAAGCTACAATTTTTACTTACTGTCTTCTCTTTCTTGGCGTTGTTTGCGCTTAAACTCACTCCCTTTTATTTTTTATCTATAATTTTAGTTTTATAATTTATCTAATACGATTTGCATGTGCTCCAGTATTTACTGACAGTAAAAGGAAGCAGAAACGAAATGCTGCGCTATAGAACGGTTGGAGAATCCCTAGCTATTAATTTATTCGGGAGGATCGAACTCACATCCAACAGAGGGCTTAGAGCTACAAAATAGCCCACCGAAATAGACAGGAAATGATACAAAAATATGCATGAACAAGAAAGTTTAATACAATATTATTATAATTATTTATATATATATATATATATAAAAGAAACATATCTGCAAAAAAGAGCAGAGAAGGGGGGGGGACAAAATTACATCAGGAAAATTACATCATGCGAGAAGATTGCGAAATATTGAAACAGGAAACTAGCTTATTATGAATCATATTGTTATTAAGAATAGAATGTAACTAGGAAAGAATTGCTTCTTGTGTAGGTTTTTTAAGATGTAATAATATGTATGGTAAGAGTTTTCATAGAACTTGAAGTTTATTTTCAAATAACAGTCTATAAAAAAAATGAAAATATTGAAAATAACAAGAACTTTTCAATAAGTAAAGTTCGCAACACTGAACAAACAACGAAAAGAATTTAGGTGAAATCCCTACAAATTCGAAATTACTTTCAACTGAATTGCGACGATTACACACACAGTTATGTGTTGCAACCTTTTATATTCATATCTTAAATTTGGAAGAAATCGTAAATTCAGCTGCCCTTGTGTATAGATATCCTGCTTAGAATCTAAAGAAATTCATGATACCAAAAAGAGTGTTGTAGAACACGACAAAGCAGTGTTTCTCAAACTTTCAATATTTGCGACCCAGTTTTCAGTCATAATTTTCATCGCGCCCCACTTCTTACAATAACAATGTACTGAATGCAATTATAATGTACTTTGATGATAAAACTACGATGCAATACGACTTTAATTGTAAACGCACTAATTAGATAATTAAGTTTTGTAAATACATTTGTATATGACAAGCCCAAGAGAGTCACTAGTAATTACTGAACTCTTTTTTTAATTGAATATTGATAAATTAATTATCAAATACTTTGCGCAGAACTGATACATTTATAAGTAGTGCGTAATATATCAGTTTGAATGTGTATTTCATTTTTTATTATATAAGAATATATTTTGCTTTATAATTATTTAAAATTGCAAATTATTTTATTAAATTGATAACTATTTTAAATATTTTATTTTCGATTTTTCGTAATATGCTCGCGCTTCCTCCCTTCCCCTTCAAGTAGGGTTTTCACGCTCTCCTTAGGGGGCGCGCCCCACAGTTCGTGAAACGTTGAGATAAAGATTTTATTTCGCGATTTGAGAACAATTTAATAACAGGTATACATGACTCAAAATATGATTTGGGGAAGAAAAGCCAAGCGATTTACATAATAAGTTGGCCAATAGTGAAACGAAGATTTGATAATTTAGATATAAAAATGAAAGAGAATAATTGGCTTTTTAATAAACACTGGGCGGCTGCACGTTCTCTGAATTTTTAAATTTTTTCTCTTTTTTTCACCCTTCAACTTTTTGCGCCCCAAAATCTTTTTCGTCCTATGCATGTGCCTAAGCGGAAAAGTGGGCTTTGCAGCGGGGAGGGGGGAGGAGGTACGTTACGCCACTGGACAACGGTCATTACATCACTTTTGCCAATTGACATGCAGTTTGAAATTAACTGTTTTTCGAAGGGAATGTACGGGAATAATATTTGACGACATTAAAATTATCCGGATCATGATCTTATTAAGACGGAGTCGAGAAAGAAATGAGGCCCCCACTGACAGCGAGGTCCTGGACCCGGGCCTTGTTGGTCCATGCCTTGAAACGTCCCTAACTACAATACAATACGACTTTAATTATAAACCACACAATTTATCAAGCTAAATATTTTGTATATGACAAGACCAGGGGAGTCACTAGAAAAAACTTGCTTTTAATTGAATGTTGATAACTTAATTATCAAATATTTTGTGCAGTACTGATACATTTATAAGTGTTGAGTATTATATCAGTGGGAATTTGTATTTTATTTCTTATTATAAATAATGTATTTTTTACTTTGTAATTATTTAAAATTGTAAATTATTTTATCAAATTGATAATTAGTTTAAATCTTTTGTTTTCGATTTTTCGCGATACGTTCACGCCCCAAGTAGGGTTATCACGCCCTTCTGGAGGACGCACCCCACAGTTTGAGAAACGCTGCGATAAAGATTTTATTTCGAGTTTTTGAGAACAGTTTAATAACGGTATACATGAAGCAAAATATGATTTGAAGAAGGAAAATCAAGCGATTTACATAGTTTTAACAATGTACATATTTTATCATTGCAAACAAAACAAATACGTTGAGCCACATCTTCTCAGCATATAATGAATAAAAAAATTTGCCGATACAAATCATTCCCAATTCCTGTTGTTACATGTTACAAATTCTTAGATTTTGAACACATTCTGAAAAAAAGCGCGAAATCCACTTGGAACGTGTTTTTATTGTTGGTATCGGAAATCAAATTTTGTTTTACACAAACGAAAACAATCCGCAGAAACGAAAACAAAATTAAGTTAAAATATAAAATTCAAAAAAATAAAATCTTATTTTATTGCTAAAAAATATAAAACATACAAAATTGCAAGTTTTTTATTAACAACTTTTATGTGTGTGTGTGTAAGTAACATTAAATTAAAAAACTATAAGTACTATAAATTTCAGCGCCCCCAGCCCCAGGCGCCCTTGTGCGGTGAACAATTTTGCCACCCCCACGCGGCGGCCCTGGATGTTCAACGCTTATTATTACATCAAATGAAATTTATAAATGTATATAAATATATTTATTTATTTTGCTTAAAAAGTTAAAATTAGAAAAATGTTTTATGTAAAATCCCAAGCATTCAGAAATTTCCTTAATTCATATCGGAAACATCTAACTGAAATCGTTGATCCTATAATTGCATTAAACGATTCAAAGGTTGAAATATTTGATTAATTAAAAGAGAAAAACTCTAGACTGAGATTTTTTATTTCTCTTCATATAACATTTGAAAAACTGAAGGATAATGAGTTAATTAACCATAGCTTTTATTTTAATTCAAATACTGAAAGAGTATTATCTGTAATTGAACTTGAAGAAAAAATTAATTCTTCTATTTCAAAAATTTTGAAAAAAGTTGAAGACTTTTTAAATTTTGGATCCGGATGGTCAATAAAAAGCATTGATTTTATTGAATTACATGTAGGATATTACAGTGAAATAAGAGGAGGATGTAAGCAGATAAATTTACCTAAAATTCTTATCAATAAAAAATGCTTACTCAATGTTCAGTGTAACAATAATATGTGCTTTTTATATTCAATTTTGGCTGGACTTTTTCCTCAAAAATACAATAAATCATTAGAATCAACATACAAAAAGTATTTAAAATATATATCGTTTAATTTTTTAACTTTTCCTGTTAAAGTAAGCGAAATAATAAAATTTGAAAAAAGAAATCAAATAACAATAAATGTTTTTGGTTATGAAAATGAAGTTTTTCCTATATATCGAAGTAAGCTAAATATTTATAAAGAAATTAATCTCTTATTGTATAAAAATCATTATTATTTGATAAAATTTTTTAACAAATTGCTACATGCTCAGCGGGGTATACATAAATTTTGTAATAATTGTTTAACAGGCTTTGCCCGTCAAAGTTCCTTAGATGCTCACATGAAAAGATGTATAAATAACGAACCTCAAAAAATTACTCTACCTTCAAATAACCAAAAATATTTAAAATTTAATTCTTTTCAAAAAATGTTCTTTCACAAGTTTTGTGTTTATGCAGATATTGAAAGCATTACTGAAAAAGTACTTTCTGTGGAGCCTAGTAATGATAAGTCGTTTTCCAGGCAAACTGAAATACATCGGTCTGTGGCATATTCTATCTTGTTGATGATTGTAAGAAAATCGTATACCATAAGTTTTACTGTGGGTTAGATGTCATTGCAAATTTAGTTTTAAGTTTACAAAATATTTCAAAAGCAGTTCTAAAATACATGGAACGAAATATTCCTATGAATAAAAATGATATAATATCACAGAACAAATGTCACTTATGTGGAAAATTGTTTTCAAAACGATGCATTAGTGTAAGAAATCATGATCATTTTACTGGAAAACTGTTAGGAAAAGCTTGTGAAGGATGCAATTTAAATTATAAAGTAACTCAGTTTCTACCTATTGTAATGCATAATTTATCAGGATATGATTCTCATCTTATTCTGAAAGAAATTTCTAGCGATTTAGCAAAGAAAATAAAAATTATCCCTGTAAATACGCAAAAATGTATGTCGTTTTGTATTGATAATTTAGTGTTCCTAGATAGTTTTTTGTTTCTACCCTGTAAGCTAAGCACTCTAATAGAAAATCTAAAACAAAGCGATCATAAGTTTCCTATTTTTAATTCTTTTTTTTATTCATATGATAACAGAAAACATTTATTGCGTAAAGGAGTATTTCCGTATAGCTATTTTGATTCTTTTGTTAAATTGAAAAATAGAAAACTTCCTCCTAAATCTGCCTTTTTTAATAATCTTACGAATGAAAACATTTCAGAAAATGAATATCGATTTGCAAAGTTTATATTCTCTAAATTCAAATGCCAAAATTTTGAAGATTACTTAAGATTATATTTGAATACAAATGTAGTTCTGCTAGCTGAAGTTTTTGAAAATTTTTGGACATTAAGCATGGATTATTTTCAGCTAGATCTTGTACATTTTTATACAACTCCAAGTTTAACTTGGAGTGCTGGAATAAAGACCACAAATGTAACCTTAGAATTGCTAACAGACATTGATATTTATTTAATGTTAGAAGCTGGAATTCGTGGAGGAATGTGTCAAGTATCAAAACGTTATTCAAAAGCAAATAACAAATATTTAGATAATTTTGACGAATTGTTAGAATCCAAATTTATACTATCATTAGATGTTAATAATCTTTATGGGACTGCTATGGCATTTTACAAATTACCTGAGTCAGAATTTCGATTTTTGAATAAAAAAGAAATGGATACATTCAGTTTAATGTCTGTAACCTCTGATTCAAATGTTGGCTATATATTGGAAGTAGATATTTTCTATCCTCCAGAGCTTCACTCTAAACACAATAGCTTTCCTATGGCTCCTCAACATGAAACAATTAACTATGATATGCTTTCTCCTTATCAAAAAAATCTTTGTAAACAGTTTAATATAAAAATTAATAAAAATTGTAAGAAACTTTTGAATACATTTAATGAGAAAAAAATTATGTAGTGCATTATTTAAATTTACAATTTTATATTAAACATGGGTTACAAATTAAAAAAATTCATAAAATAATTTCATTTAAACAGTCTAATTGGTTAAAATCATACATAATGTTCAATAATAATAAAAGAATGAATGCAACAAACAGTTTTGATAAAGATTTTTTTAAACTTATGAATAACGCATTTTTTGGACGTACTTGCATGAACATCAGAAAACATAGTAATGTAAAAGTAGCACTAAGTAAGAAACAATGTAAAAAAATATTTGGCAGATTGCAACTTGGAAAGCTTTTCAATTGTAAATGAAAATTGTGCCTTGTTTAAGCTTTTAAAATCAAATCTTTATTTAAACCAACCAATTTATGTAGGTTTTTCTGTGCTTGAGTTGAGTAAGTTGTATATGTTTCAATTATATTACGATATTTTAAAGCCTGTTTATGAAGAAAAATGTAACTTGTTATACACAGACACAGATTCTCTCTGCTTAGAAATATGGACTGAAGATGTTTATGTTGATTTAGCGAATAAATTTAAAAATATAGTAGATTTTTCAAATTATGATACATCCCATCAATTATATTCTAAAAGTCATCAATCCTTGTTAGGATATTTGAAGGATGAAACAAAAGGCGTTCCTATAAAAGAATTTTGTGCTTTAAGACCAAAAATGTATTCATATATTTTTGGAAAAGAAAACAAAAAAACAGCAAAAGGCACTAAAAAAAAGTGTTGTTCAAAATGTTTTAAAACATGAAATGTATTTAAATGTTTTGAAAAATGATGGGTTGATAAAAAATAAGCAAACGAGTATACTTTCTAAAAATCATACTGTATCAACATTAGAGCAAAATAAAACAAGTCTTTGTTGTTTTTATGATAAAATGTATATGTCTAATCAATTTGAGTGTTTAGCATATGGAAATGTTTCTATTAAAATGTAACATTTATATATTTCAAAACACGCTTTTCCAAGTCTATATTATATTATGTATTGAAAAATGTATATAAATGTGTATTGATAAACATATGTATGGATGAAAATATTTTTTATTCATTAAAATGAATTGTATTAATTATCTTTGACACTTTATGTAATTTAATAAATTACTTAATAAAATTGTAATTTTTACTATGTTTGTCTGTTTTATTTGTCTTATGTCAGATTTCTTTTACACTTGGAAAATTAATCTTGAACAATTAAAATCCTAGAAACAATATTATAAAATTAAATCCACATCAAAGTTAGCATAATTTTTATATTTAATACCTTTCAAACAAAGTACTGACACAGACTAAAATTAGCTTAAAATCACTAACTTATTCTTTGTAACTAAAATATAATTTAGGGTAAAATATTTTCAGAGAAATATCTTATTAAACAGAACACCATTCCTTGAAGGTTTTTTTTAAAATTTTTTTATCAGGATCTAACTTATTAACAAGAAAAAGATTCGATTGCATAGAAATTCTAATATGTCTTTCATATCACTGATTATATAACAAACACTACTAAAAATTACTTTAATATTATTGAAGCAATCTTTCAATCTCGTAGAACAAATTGTATTTCTAAAGTAAAATATAAAATAGTTTTTCAACTGTTGATACAAACAGAGTTCCGTCACTGGTTAAAATTTATTTAAAATCAATCATTTTTTTTTTAATCCAGCTACCAACAAAAATTTTTTCGATAGGTGTTTAGTCCAGATATTTTTTTTAATCCAGCTACCAACAAACATTTTTTCGATAGGTGTTTAGTCCAGATACCAACAAATAAATGTTTAGTCCAGATATTTTTTTTAATCCAGCTACCAACAAACATTTTGTCGATAGGTGTTTAGTCCAGATACCAACAATTTATACTACTGGCAGCATTGTTTTATATGCTGTCCAACATCAAATACTGCTCCATAACTTTATGAAGAATACAGGCAAAGCTTTAAAATTTTGCCGGCATGTTTATAAAGATTCGAGGTATCAAATAATCCGATAAAAAATTTCGATAGTTTGATGTTTTTTGGGTACCATACCGTCTTAAATGAACAAAACTCGCAAGAGAACAAGTTTTCCTCGCCAGTCAAAGCCCAAAATAATGTAGTGCAAGCTGAAGATACCACTGAGAAAATATCATACCAGCAGAAATAGATACTCCTGAATCAACGTGTAATTTTTTGGCGGATAATATGTATAAATTGAAAGTTGTAGAAGTTAAATGTTTTGATGTCATCTTGGATGGAACTGTTGACTCTGGAGCACTAATCTCTGTTGTGCATGCTGATTTAGTAAAAGACATTGAGAGCACCGGAGAAGGGAGATTCAAGTTAATGTCAGCTCTTGGAGATAGTGAAGTCGCTCCCCCTTAAGAACATTTAATATAAAAATTGATGATGGATGGCATGATGCAGTACCAATTACGTGTGCCATTTCAAGGAAACAAGTGAACGACATGTTAGTTTGTCAAACCACGTATGAAGCCCTTTTTGGGAAACATACAGCTATGCAGTGTGAATGCAAGGTAAGTCATTGATGATGAAGCCCAACTGGATAAAGTTCAATCGTTTGTGAAGTCCAAACATTTGAAGTGGGTTCATATACAGACATAGAAGTGTCGACAGATGCAGTCAATATTGAAAACGAAGTAAGATCCAATCTTAGCAGGGAGATCAGAAAAACTTTTATAAATCTTCAGAAAGAAAATGAAACATTAAGAGGCGTCTGGGAACAAGCAAATAAAAAAAGGCATATGAAATAAAAGAAGATCGGCTGGTGCATAATGGCGTTGTTTGTGAGGAGCCAATCAAGCAAGTTATCCTACCTGCGAGTAAAAGAAAGGAAATTCTACAAATGGCTCATGAAATTCCGTTAACTGGACATTTAAGAGATCAAAAATAAAGCAACGCATTAAATATTCCTTTCTCTGGCCTCCATTAAAAAGGGACGTGAAGACATATTGCGAAGCATGCAAACCTTGATAGTTACGAACTTTGATAAACAGAGATAGAATTCAGATCCACAGCCCATTGTAAGACCTAACAATCCATTCGAAGTCTGGAGCATGGATTGCATCGGACCGTTAGAACTCCTATCAAGAAGGGGGCACTTATACATTGCATGTGCCAATGATCTGTGCTCAAGATGGGCGAAAGCCATGCCGACAAAGAACATTACTGCAAAAACAACATGCGAAGTGTTGATGAAATTTTTCTGTCAAACTAGGTTCCCAAAGCCAATATGTACAGACCAGGGTACCAGTTTTACAGCACAATTGACTCATGCCATTCAAGACGTGCTGGGAGTATCTCCTAGGTTTTATGTTTCAGGTCATCCTGAGAGTATAGGAGCAGTTGAACGCTGGAATAGATATTTGAAAGATATATTAAACAAAAATATCCAAGAGCATGGAAATGCGTAGGATGTCCTTATAGAGAAATACCTCATACACTTACTGGTGTATCACCATACCAATTAGTTTATGGAAAACTACTATCTGAAACGATTACCATTTTAAAAGAGTTTTGGGCAGGAGAAAGAGAAATCACTACAAGTTCTGCTCGTTCTGTTGAGGAATACTTGAAACAATTTCAAAAGAAGTTGCAAGATGCACACGAGATCGCATCTGAAAACAGTGCTAAAAGTCAGGAACATATAACTTCACACTATAATTTGAGGTCACGCGAAAAGAGTTTTTCTGTTGGAGATGAAGTACTGATCCTTATGCTTTCATCCCCACATAAATTGCTTAACACTTGGATAGGACCAGCCAAGGTAGTAGAGCTCACTAAACCCCACTCTTGTTTAGTCCAAATGGAAGCGGCAGTACTAGAGAATTACATGTAAATAACCTAAGGCCTTATATCTCAAGAGTTGACCACGTTGGAATAATATTTGACTAAGATAGCGATTTTGGTGAATTACATTATGCTTCAACAGATACGGAAACTCAACCGAATATTGATATCAGTTGAATCAAATCCCCTTGATGCTTTAATCCAACAGAAATACCAATTGAGAGAGAGGAATTAGTTACAACGATATGAGGATATATTCCGTAATCGTCTTGGAAAAGTCAAAGTGAAAGGCCATTTTGTTAAAGTTACGGCAGATATTTCACTTAAAATATTACAACTATATAGAGTTCGTATTGCTCTTCAAAAAGAAGCTGAACGTTAAATCAATGAGGTGCTAGAAATGAACTTGATTAAACATAGTGATAGTGATTGGGCGCACCCGGTAGTGTGTGTAGCGGAAAAAAGATGGCATTATTTGGTTATCCATAGACTTTAGACTTTTCAATAGTTTTACTATTCCTGATGCATATCCAATGAAACATGCAACAGATATATTAATCAAGATAGGCGAAGCTCATTTTATATCGGTCTTAGAACTCAACGGCAAATCCCTATGGAAGAAAACTCAAAACATCAAACTCTTACTCTCATTATTCATTCCGGGCATTATCAGTGGAAAGTCCTACCTTTTGAAATGAAGAATGTGGGAAGTACATTTCAACAATCTATGGATCAAGTGTTGAGTCCTCTTCAAAAGTACTGTAGATCTTACACAGACGATGTGGCAATATTTTCAGAAACATGGTCTGATCACATGAAACACTTGGAAAATGTTTTAAGACTTTGAGAGAAGTTGGACAAACAGTAAATTTAGAGAAGTGTGCTTTCAAAAAGAACCAAATTAAATTTCCAGGTCATGTGGTTTGTTCTGGAAAACATGCTCCGAATCCTCAAAAAGTGGAAACTATGTCAAAGTTACTGAGACCAAGCTATTATCGTAACTATACTAAGAACTTTTCTTCCGTTATTTGGCCCTTGACAAATTTAACTAAGAAGAATATTCCGAATAAAATTCTTTGAGACGATAAAGCCGAAGAATCTTTTCAAGGTTTGATGAAAAGTTTAATCGAAATGCTTACTCTCTATCCCTGTGTTAAACCACCCATTTCAGCTGTATACAGATGCTTCTGCTACTATATTCGGCGCATGTCTTGCGCAAAAAGATCAAAATTAAACAGAACATCCAATTGCGTTCTACAGCAAAAAATTAACCAAATGTCAAATAAACTGGTCCTTGATAGAGCGAGAAGCCTATGCCATGTCAAGTGCATTGAAAAAGTTTAACAGTTGAATCTTCGGATCTCAAATACAGGTTGTGTTCGATCACACAACCTACTGACATTTTTAACCAAAAGATTACCACATGGTATTATATTGTGCAAATTAATAGGGACAAACTTTTTTTTTGTCTAAGTTGGTATGTTATTTCCAGTGATGCTTTGAACTACCTCAAATCGGTTATATCTAACGTGACCATTTATTTTTTGACTCAAAACGGGACATTTTTTTGTTTAGGTCAATTAACAGGTATACAATGAAAAAAACAACAACACTTTTTTAAAGTTATTTATTCAGAAAAAGTTAGCTTAAAAGTTACGAATTAAAAAATATACCCAAAATGTTTAGTAATATTTATATTTATCAGAGGAACAAATTTGCTTTAATATAGCTGATGAAGATTTTAAGTAAGAATGAAACTTTTTGAGCGTTTTTTTTTATATGTTCACCTTAATTACACTGGTCAACATGATTTTTGTCTCATGAGTACCATAGTTACACTTAATGCAGTTTTTTATCGTGTTTTCAAATATGTATTCGGAATTTCTCCATCACCCACAGTTTTTTTAATTTTAATTTCAATTAATGTATTTAAATATTTTTTTAATAAATGACCATTTGTCCATTGTAAAATATATATATATATATATATATATAAACTCCTAAAACATTGTAAGTGTGATGGAACCACATGAGCTAACTCAAATGGTATAATTGCTACTGTTGTGAAAGTTCAGACATGTACAGACACTTTAGCACCAGACACAGCAGACAGGCACAAATATGGTCTAGACTAGCATGCATTCATTAGAACGATGTCAGTTGTGAGATAGTAGTGAACCAGTTAACACGTAATTGTGAGTGCTTTGTGTCTGTATTGTTGTATGTTACGTATTTACAAATTTATTTCTTTTAATTTGTTGTTAGTTACAAAATACATAGAGCTTGTTTAAATCATCATAACAACTTATGTTATATATGTGGTGAAGTCACGCTCAAGTCCCAAAGGCGAAACCTTACTTCATCAGTAAAAAAGTGTTATGAACTTTATTTTGGGTGTAAAGTGGGGGACCAAACAAGGACCTGGGCCCCACATATCTGTTGTTTATCGTGTAGTAGGCTTCTCACTGCATAGAAGAATGGCACACGCCACGAACTCACAGTTTTTTGGGAAATCTAAAGGCGCAAAATTACCGTGATTTTATTCATGATCTTATAACATCTTACAAATATTTGGGCTGTAATATGTCCTTAAAATACACTTCCGGCACTCGCACTTAGATTTCTTCCCGGAAAATTTTGGTGCAGTGAGCGATGAGCACGTAGAACGCTTTCATCAGGAGATTTCAGCGATAGAAAAGAGATATCAAGGCAAATGGAATGCTAATATGCTGGCCGATTATTGTTGGACCATCAAGAGGGATACTCCACAGGCGAAATATAAAAGAAAATTGTGATTTCTTAATTTCTAGATGAGTCCGAATGTTCGAATACTGTTTACTTAAGAATGTAGAAAAAGTGTTTTAAATTATAAATGCCTGTCTCTCGAAAACCTTGCGTGATGAAGAAAAATCAATATCATATTTGAATTCAGGAGAAGAAATTCTATCAAAATCACATATTTTTCTTTCTGAGACAAAAAAAAATTTTTTTTTTGTTGCCCAGTGTTATCAACATCACCTTTAGAACTGAAATTAGTAGCTGGGTTTTCTCAGATGTCCACAATTTGTTCATCATAGAAAATACTCTTTCTACTGGAGTATTTGTAGCAGGCAAACATAAAATATATTCAAATAAAATAGAAAAGTTTTCATGCTGTAGATTGTTGGCGTGAAAGTGTATGAATACTTCCACCCAACGAGTTTCCGTGGAAACATTTAAATCATTTTTATTCGGTTACTTTTTGCGATGTAATGTAGTTAGAAATTAATGAAAATTCGTCAAAAACTTCTGTATCTATTACATCTGGTGAATTCAGTGGTAGAATGAAGACGATCCTTTTTGTCTTTTATAAGGTTTTATTGCTGGACGACACGAACATTAAACATACATGATTAAAACTTAGGTTGTATTATTAGGGCAACCGACCCTTCAATTACAGATTACAACTGTACCAAATGGTAGCTCACCTGCCACTGAGCTCCTACACATAACAAAAATGAAAGTTTCGCGTTACAGAGCAGCGCCCTCTATACGACGCATTTCAACAGTATCTTTATTACAATCAATATACTCCTTTTCAATTAATACATCCAGAGATTTTTGAATGTCTTCCCATGCGGGGACCTTTTTTAAATCTGCTCAATAAAATATCTCCATTTCTTTGGTAAGAAAGCAAGTTCACTGCTCCAGATATTTACGGCTTAATTTATAAAATTCTGTAGCTGTCCTTTTCACAAACTCTTCATCAATATAAGTACCATTATCTTTTGATTTCACCATTAATTGACGGACCGTAAATGGAAGAAACTGATTGGTCTGTTTCTGAGTCAAATCATCTTTTAGCTGATTGATTTCTTTTGCAGCTTCAACTGCCGATACAGTCTGACCTTCAAGTTTCAATACAGCTTTCCGACCAGCTTCGTGCGGTTTCCGAAAACGGCACAATTTTGCGTCCCAGAGTTCATTTCGGGGACACGGGACTTGTAATTATAAAAAGGGACAGTTCCGTTCAAAACGGGACGTCTAGTCACGTTAGTTATATCTGCCTAGAGAGATTGTGATTTATTGACATGACTTTAATTTATTTGTTTGACTGATTTTAGTTTCAGTGTGACAGCTGGTGACTTTTGTGATGAGCTTTTCAGTATAACAGCTGGTGTTCATAATTTTGCGTTTCATGTTACTGTTGCCTGTTCAACTATGTTTATCACTCCACAAGGAAGCGTTCTAAAATAATCGCTCTTAATGAGCACACATCTATGACTGTAAGAGGTAGAGCTACAGCAGTTGATGTGAGTAAGTCAGCTTTTTCAAGAATTTTAACAGCTTTTCAGATTCTGGATCATTGTCTCCATAAAGGAAAGGATATTGTGGGCGCAAACGGAAAACTATTCCAAGAACTGATAAAATTTTACTAAGAAACAGCAAAATAAATCCAAGAAAGACAAGCATGTAAACCTTCGAAAAGATTTATTGGATTATGGAATTAAAGGGAGTATCACAACTGTACGGAAAAGGCTTCTGGAAGTTGACCGCAAGGCAACAAGACCGAGGAAAAAACAATTTCTAACTAAAAAAATGATGAAAAAACGTTTAGCATGGGCCAAAAAATACCAATCATGGACTGTTAACGACTAGAATAAGGTGATTTTATGTGATGAAACACATTTATTTGTGCAGGGATACAAATCAAGCGTAGTTAGACGTAGTGAATGTGAAATTCTGCGGCCAAGTCATATCCAACACACTGTAAAACACCTTTCTAAACAAGTGTTTTGGGGTTCTTTCACAACAAATGGCACTGGAGGCCTAATTCCTCTTAAGGGGGTCACTTCACGCAGCCTTTTCCCTATCTCCGTATTGTTAAAAATGACCAAATTTAAGGAACATTTTTGAAAAATTGACAAGTTGTACAGTCCTGAATTTTTTTGTGTAGATTTATTGTATTGTTTTTATTCTTTTAATGAGAGCATTTTTCAAAATTTTGATTAGTTTTTTTAAAAAAAATTCATATGTGGAGTAACACGTCAATATTATTAAAACGATAAAAATTCTTGTACATTTTAATCCATAAAATTTTTTTAAATAATTTTTTTGACAAAATCTCTCATTAAAATATTTATTTGTATAGTGTTAACATATGTGCAAAGTTTCAAAGCTATAAATTAAGTAGATTTTTCAAAAATGTTCCTTTTGTGTTGAAATTTACACTTTTGAGAAATAGTGGTTTAAAGTAAAAATTTACTATTAACTAATACGTACCAGAACCACAACTTGGATTTCTGGTATCATATGCAAGATCATCTTCTTGTCTACATTTTAATTGTTTGTTTTTAGTTCTAGCTTCTTTGGTTCATTGTAAAACTGCCTATTTCGCTTTCTTAATATGCACATGATCTACTTCTTCCAACGCTCGACATTTGAAAAATCCAGGGTTTGAATGTTTAATACATCTAAAACTTTTAATTTGGTAATGAAACCTTGATTATATAAAAATGTAGCTTCAAATACTATAGTTTTTTAAGTTCCTAATTGTATAAATATAGTTTTTGGACCTATAAATCAAATACGATTTAAGGTTTCATTGAAATTTTAAGTTTTACCGTGAAAGCACCTAAATAAAAGTTCAAGACTAGAGAAATCTCTAAATACTTTTTTAATGCAATTACTAATTGCAATAGGTGAGTTGTGTTAAACTTATATGTGTCACCTTTCAGTATGAACCTATTATATTCACACCACGAATCACCTCCCATGGGGCATAAGCCGTGTCGTATTTTCAAATCTGTGGAGAGTTTATGAAAAAAATATAGCCCAAATAGTTTGCATCATGACTGACAAGTTTTCTGAGTTGCTTCAAATAGCCACACGAAACATAGTATCTTTACAATTTGTCTATTCCTGCATCTGTCAATCTATAACGAACTCCTAGAGATTTTTTGTCCTCAAGTTTTTTGCCTTTAAATTTTGATTTTAATGTCCTGTCATGTCTCTATCCTTTTCTCAACATGACCAACACATTCTAATGTTTTAATGTTGACCATCTTTCTAAGGTTAATATTCTAAAACTGCTTTGTATGCTTTAAAGCCCTCATCACCCAAATATTTTGTCGCAATTAGTAAATCGTAATTTGTGTATCGTAAATTGTGCTGTGCCTCTGAGCAATGGAAGATACAAAGTGCACCTTCAACTTTCATCTCCCTACTACTTCCGAAGTAATCTGCCGAACACTCAATGTTATGTATATTGCCGTTAAAATTACTTGAGTATTTCCTCTATAGTTTTTCGGCATCAACAACTTTCCCAGTGTTCACACTAACTGCTGTAATAACACCATTCAGAGAAACATGACCCCTTTTTTGCCAAATGCCATAGACAAACACCGGTACATTAGGACTTGCATTATTAAATGATATTATTTCGAAAGTAGTTATATATATAACACCATAGACTGGCTACTTTCTGTGTCGTGTTATTTAATGCATGCATGAACTCGTAAAACCACTTTGGTGGACATGGCAATTCATAACTCTACAAAATATTTTTGCAGTTGCTTCTCTTTTCCAATAAAAATAATAGCATATGAAAGCCCAGTGTTTACTTCATATAGTTTTGTATATTTTTTGATCAACTACTGTTTTAGTAAACCTGGTATTAAGAAATGTTTGAATAACATCACAAAAGTCACAACATGTCAACAACTTTAGAACTAAACTTTGGATTTGGCAACCAAAATTTATGTGAATACCTTGTTTTTTACATTTTATTTATAATAAATGTGGTTTCAAAGCACAAGAAAACAGTAGAATGTCAATTATTTCAAAAAAACTTTCAAATGAATCTAAAAAGGAAACATACTCTTTATTTAACTTACCTAACTTATATAGCTTTTAAATTTGAATTATTCATGTATAATTTGAATTCATTATTCTGACTTATGACGCATTTAATTTCTGGAAAGTTTGGGTTTTTGTACCTTTGTTTCCAAACTTTCGTTTTTTAAACGTTTTATAATTAAACCAAGGCATGTTAAAAATGTTTTGATAGAAACAATGTTTCCAATAGCAGAAATTCGTAAAATATTTGAAGAGGTAAAAAACAACATGCGAGTTTCCAGAAAGTAAACAAACAGCTACAATTATTCACTTCACTTCTTTCCTGAACAAGTTACGGATCAAAATAAATCCTTTTAATCAATTTAAAATATTTCATGAGGCTGAAAAGTAGCAAGTGTCTTTTGTTTTGATGATTATACATCTTTATTTTATTGCCTTATTTTTAAATATATTTGTGTGTTAATGATCCTCTTTAAGTCATGCTTTATGTATTATTAAATTAGATAGTGCATTATTTCAGCTAAGGTTTAGGTAATTTATTACAGAAGTAGGACTCTTTCGTGAGTGTGTGACTAACCTCTTTCTTCTAGCCCTTGGTCACTAAATATGATGCATGTGCTTCTCTTGGGGGCGTGTAAGGTTCTTCTGAATCCAAAAACGGTATAGGTGGCACCGCCATCGGATTATAAAAAAAGAAGAGGAAGGAGAGGCACGAAAGGACTATTACGATGGCTAGAATGGAAACAAAAATGGTGTGAAACTAAAGTTAATGCATACTGTTAGTTCTTTTAACTGTTATGTTAGTTTTGCGTGTTGTGTGGCTGTATAATGACCAAATAAAACAATTGGCCACTAAAAAATGCATGGCTTTATCTGCCTGATAAAGTAACGAAATCTTTTTTGACAACAAAGAACCAACATTGAAATTTGAGTAAGCTTATTAACAAGTTTGGAAAACTTTTACATTTCAGTTTTTAAAACCAAGTTATTATTCTTGTCAAGTTTTTTCCCCTGGAAAGCACGCTTGAAATAATTTATAGCTACGAAGAGGCAATTCCAGATATCAGTATCCATTTTTTAGCTATATAACTTAATTATTTTTTAGCTCATTCGATTAACTTTTCATTTTAATTATTACTTTTTTTAACGTTTATATAGTACACCTTAAATAAAAAAAAACAATTGTTTGTAATAACTCTTTTAACTAGATATCAGCCTGTTTCTTATTCCATACTCCATAAATTAGCATTACAAAATATATATTTATATATCATAACTCAAATTCAAATTTCTTGTGTATTTGGATTATACAAGAACCGTATCTTGTTCTTTAAAATCTAACTTTCATGCCCAAGTCAGAGGAGAATTTCGAAGGCAGTAAGTTAATTGGAATTACAATTACTTCGAATTCATAAACATACTCATATATGAATTAAAGAGTTTTTCCATACATAATATATCCCAAGACTTTGTTTTAAGGCATATTTAATGAAAATTGGTCATCAAGAATGATTTATCTAATCTAGTTTAATCCAGCCATGACGAAATTTTTCGTATTTCACTTCAGTTTTTTTTATCATTTCTCTAAGACACATTTGACATATAGACTGCAATATAATAATTTAATTGAACTTAATTATAACTTAATTGAAGTTCAACAAATGTAATTGTCTAGAAAGTTTTTATAATTCACTAAAATGGACAAGATTTATATATAAGGGAAATAAATAAGCATGTTAGAAAAAATAATTTTATTTATTTTATTATAAATAATTTATTTTAACTTTTTGTCAAATTTAACAGCAATATACGTATGAACGTACGTAGTTCTTACGAGGAAATAATACAAGAGCTTTTTCAGGTGTATCAATAAAAGAGATATACAAGCAATAAAATAAGTAAAATCAATCAAACTCATAATACCCAACGCTGACGCTGTGTCATTGTTTATTGCTTCATCTTAGCCGCGTTTCGTCTCATACAAAACTAACATCTAATGGCCTATGAAATCGTCTGTTCTCACGTAACTCGAAATAAATCATGAATTCAACACTGATTAAGTAAATAACGAGTCATTCAAACTGTCATATTTTCACTAAATGTAAATCTTTTTCGATTTTTTTTCTTTTTCCTTGTACAGTACATAAGCCAAAATAACAGCTAAACAAATACTATCTTCCTATTTTGATTGGCGAACCGTAGTTAATGATCTGGAAATGTTCTGTTCTAAATAGAAAGGGTATTCACATTTCACAAACAGCTTGGTTTCATCTAATTTTGATGACCCTCAGTAATCGGCCAAGCCTATCATGATGCATTAGACAAATTTATATGGTTGAAATGAGTTTTTTTGTAACTTGACAGGTTCAGCGTAATTGGTTTAGTAATTTAGATAAAGTAAAAGCTAAGCGAAGTGTGCTTATGTGGGACACTTTATACGAAATACATCATTCCTTCTTATTACATTGAAAGTAAAACAAATCATTTGTTATACTTATTTAGGAACATTGCATTTCTTTTTTATTACATTTTAAGTAAAATGAATGATTTGCCAGAACTGCATTCTTTTCAATAGATTTTAACAAGTGTTTATTTTGTTGAAAGCATTAGTGCGCATATTTTTATTTAAACGTAAAAGCCAGAATCTTTTAAATATATTTACGCATTAACAAGCCATCCAACAGAAGTTCAATGTGCTTTTACCAATATTTTTTTTAAGAAAATGATCTCAACGTTGATGAAACAAAATACAAGAATATTTTAACCGTTTTGTGTTTTAACTGTCAAACAACTCATTACAAGAATATGATACTAAATAAAAGTCGAAAGTCATTTTGAAATTGACTGGAAAACCACTCTCTATTATATATATATATTACTTTTATACAACAAAGGAAAATTTATATAATATAATTAATGTCCATATTCTTGAATATTCATATGAGTGATTTGTATATAATTCACTAAAAGCTGTAAAAAGGGTACTAAAAATGAAATCAAATAGATTTGAAGTAAATGCTTAACACATTAAATATTCCATTGGTAAAAATGCGATCAAATGCCATCATTTCATTGAATAAATTGAAGAGTTTTGAATGGGAAGTGCATTTCCAAAACTCATTCGAGTGATAACTCTACTATTTAAGTTAAAATGTAAAGAAGGAAACACACATTTTTGTTAAACTATGAAAATAATTTTGGAATATGAAAATATTCTGATTACATATTTTTCTTGAATAAAGAGTACTGATGGAGCAAAATCCACTTGAGTTTACTAATGAAGAATTTATTTCTATGTGTCTATAGTTTGTCCTTCCTGATTTTTTATCTATTTCGAAATATTTTCTACTGAATATATAACACTATATAAATACACTATATAGAGACGTCATGTATTTTTCGTACGTACCCATAATGAACAACTTATAATAAGACACACAAACTTTTCAAGCGAAAGATATTTTTATCATTTGGAGAATTATAATTTCATGTAGAAGATTAATCTTAAGGCCTTGTTACACATACGCCTTAGAAACAATTTTTGGTCCAATTCGTGCAATTTTTACTCCGTCACCATAGCAACGGCTTTCGAACAGCTTTTTACCAGTGAGCTGAAAAAGTTGCTTGAATTCCAGCCAATGGGGTTCTTCGGCGCCCTACGTCATAAACAAAATGGCGGTAACGACAGTAGCTTCGCATCAGATATGGCGTATAATCAAATTATGTACAATATTTTAACGGCGTATAATATTTTAAACCTATTGGTGCTCCATTTCTGTTTACGTCCATCAACAAAAAAGCGCGAGTGAAATAAAAGAAATAATACTGGATGGTCGTTTTCGAAGCACAAAAATCGGCGAGTTCTGTTTCAATGTGGAGAAAGAGCGTGGCTGACGTCAGAGCATGAGGTTTTGTTTAAGGCAACCCTTCACCCTCAGATTGGGCTATGAGTGGGGCCAAAAAGTTGCATGAAAAATGTACGTGTGATACGGCCTTTAGACACATTTTTCAGTTATTTTCAAGAATTGGGGGAACATTTATTTTTTCAAATTATGCAGAAATTCTCGAAGAATTACAAAAGTATTATTTGCCTACGTTTATAGAATCCATTCAAATGCGTTATAACATAATAAAGTGATTCCCAAACTATATATATATATATATATATATATATATACTCTGGTGTCCAAAAGTTAAGCATAAATCGTAAAATGCGAAAAACATGGAGTAAATATTCGTAAAATTATCCCAAATTTATTGCGGATATCAATTGGGTGAAGAAGAAACATTGGGTTTATGCAAAACTTTTCAGTTGACTACGTCCTGCGCGAAACACCGGCGCATGTCGGAACGTGGAGAAACCGATTCACGCAGCATAGGCAGTTCAGACAAGTTTCGTGCAACTGCTGTGCGAAGGAACGTTGTTAACCATCAAACAAGGTTAATGATGCCACAAAGGCAACAATTGGACATGTTTACAAAAGGAAAAATCGTTGGAATGCTGGAATCCTCACGATCAGAAACCAAAGTGTCTCGAATTCTGAATGCGACCAGTCATAAAATTAATTATTATCATTCTTTTGATTTGCTTCTTTATTTTATAACCATTTTACACTCGTATATCACGTTTCCCGGAATTCTGATTTACAATTCCTTCTTTATTCACATGAATATCAATTATGCTTTTGGACACCAGTGTATATATATATAAACAAATTTCAAAACACACATTCTTAAAAACCGCGTTGCAGTTTTTCTAGCACACGTAATTTTGTAAGACACGGAATACACACATTATTTTAAGGTCTCAATATATTCTTTTATTAGAAACAAGTGTTACATTTTAAAGTAGTAAAAAATATATTTAATTAAATTCACCGCCAGAAAAGGGATCATTAAAATCTGATAATTACTAACGTATTTTGATGTGAAGTAATTTTGTAAATTTATTTCCTCTTTTTTGAGGCTTCTATTGCAAGAGTTTTTCAGACCATTTGTCTGTCACTCATTATAATGAAAATAAAATTTTAGCATATAACAGCATGATAAAATAATCTATTTCTATCACACTACACAGATATCACACGGAGGGATAGTTCAGAAAATCTTCTTCTAAGACTAAGAAATAAATATGATAATAAAAAAATTCAAACATATTCTTCGCCACAATTTTTCAATAAGCTATTTTATACTTGTAACTAGCTTTCATGGCCCGGCGTTGCACGGGCTTATACCGAGAGTATAACTTAATCTCTCTCCATGTTAATTTCCTCCTTTCTTTCTGACGCCAACACTTTTGTGTGGTTTTGACGCGTACGATGTGAGTGCATGACCCGTGAGTGCGTGTCATGGCTTTGTCGCTTAACATTTTCCCTTCTCTTCACAAATTCAACACTTCCAATATTATTTTTCGAAATTACTTTGATTTCTTTGTTTCTTTCCTCTCCGCTTAGCCCGGCGTTGCACGGGCTTTTACCGAGTGAATAACTTCATCCCCATGGAAATTTCGTGTTTCCCTCAGGCCGATAGCTCTTATGTGCGCGATGTGAGTGATTTCTTTAACTATGTCATTAAAACTCCCTTTTTCGAAATTTGTTCTTGCGTTGGTGTGGTGTTCTAATTATTAGAGATGGGTGAAAGCTCAGGTGTCGTCCTCGTCACTTGACCATGGTTGAAAATTTCGAGGTCCATCGCCAATAACCCTCGAATAGGCGAACAGTGCGAATTAAAAAATCACTCACTCAGTTTTCAGTTCTTTCGTTGCAATTTTTTAGTCCCCGGAAACGAAAATGTAGGCTTTTTAAAGATAATTGTATGTTGAAAAAAGACAGAAAAGTAGAAATTTTTCAAATTTCACTACTATTTTAAATATTGAAGTAAAATTGTGAGGATTTTTTGAAATATTCGACACACGGGAAAAATGTTTCATGCAATTATCTTTATAAAAGAAGAAATTATTAAATGATTGTTTTAAGTATTTTGAGTGTTTTATTAAAATTTGTTTCGAATGCATAACATACTGCCATGGAAATTCACCTTCCTTTATCAAAGTTCCTGGTATGTGTGTGATTCCTTTATATTAACGTCACTACAATTCCCTTTTCCGAAAAAAAAAAATATTTTCCAGATCTTACTAATGTCAAACAGGTTTCAGTTCTCTTTCTACAGCACGGTGTTACATGGCTTTTTTGAGTGTAGAACTATTTTCCCCCTGACTCTCCCCTAAGATATAAGATTTATCTTCAAGTTTCTATTCATGACATATCAAAAACAATATTGCTTTAGTAAAAAAATAATAAATTTAAACAATAAAAAGAAAACTATTTTGATGCTTGAGTAAAAAAAAAGTCATCATTTTTTAATAATAGATAATTTTTAGGAATCTAAAATAATAAAATAATTTTCAGGTTTTCATTAATCAATCAATCGCTACTTACAGTTAGCTTAAAAATGTCTTTTTAGAACGTATTTTTATCCAAAATAATAGGCGATATACTTTTTATTAACAAATAATTAATTTAATAAGGAAATAATAGAAATATTCATTTGATTTTAAAAAATATATTAATTTAAATCCACATTATCTATAAATAATAATAAAAAAAATTCTACAGATAGCTCTTGAAACGTTTGGATGTTTGATTAAACATATGTAAGTGCTAAGAAAAACACTATGTGAAAAACCTAGTTATAAGTACACATTCACTGAAAAAAATCATTCAAAAAGAAAATAATACTTTCTGATAAAAACATTTAATTTTTTTATTTTAATTTTAGTTTTTCATTCGACATTGTGTTAATTAAATTATTTAAACACGTATCTGAAGAAAAAAAGTTTTTTTTATACAAAACTAACTTATTAAATATTTTATGATAAAATTGATTTAAAATGTTCATAAGCCTTTATTTACATATTCACAGTATAAAATTCAAAAATAAAATAATACATGTGATGGAAAATATATTTCAGAATATTTCCTTTTGTGTGTAATGATGTGTGGCGACGCAATGTCCAATAGGAGAAAAAATTTAAGACAAGTATGAAAAAAGCGACCGGCGAGTTTCTGCGAGGTGGACACCCTCCTTCGCATTGACCGCGCACGGCAGTGCTGCAGTTATAGGCTTGAGTGTAGCGGGAGCTCTGAGCACTCCGCCACAAGAACAGTTAACATTGAATGCAATAAATAAAAGTGGATCAAAAATAGTTAAGAGAATTGAATTTAGGAAATAAAAAGAGAAATTTAAGTTATGGAGGATTGTACGAGTCCAGGAGAATTCTCCTGGGTCGCTTCCTCTTAATATTGGCTGTATAATTTTCAAGGTTTTGCATATTAATATTATCAGAGCTATTGAGTGAATCAAAAAATTTAATCGAGTGATCTTGGATATGCTGCTTAAAGGATGGTATATTTAAAAAAAAAAAAATGAAAAGTACATAAAAATAACAGAGGATCACATGTTAGAATAAGTATTTATCAGTACAATTAATTTACGTGGGAAAAATTAGCAGAAATGAAAAAATCGTAATCCGTTGATTCTAACTCCGAGCTACACGATATCACTCCGCATGAAGTAAAAATTGGGACTACTTTTTAAAAATTCTTTAAAAAAAAAGTTTTGGAATTTTATTTTTTAAATGAATGGATCTAAAAGAGAAAGGCTTGAAGTTAATTAGTGTAGAATATCGATTTAATAACACGAAAAGTAATTCATACCCAAGGATTTAGAAATAATTTTCATAAAAACGCATCAGTTTAAACACTATTTTAGAAAATTCGGAAAAAATAGAAAATATCGTTATTTTACAAAAACAATTATACCGTATCGTGGCGAAATAAATGATCTTTCCGATTCTGTAATTATTTTTTGTCTGATTTGAACATCGAAAATTCGATGACAATTTTAAGATGGTCGAAAACGTCGGATGACGAAAAAAAAAGTTTTTCACTCGCATTTTTTTTTTTACGCGCCAAAGTTACTGATTTCCCCCTGTTTAAGGCAGAATTTTTTTAGTGTAACCCTTGAGTTAGATGCGGTCGAAGACGAAACAGGTCAAATGTCTTTGGCGCAAAGCTAATTTTCGACGCCATTGTTTGGCTAAATGTAAAATCGCGTATTTTAAATTATTTTAAAAATCATTACCTTCATTTTAAGGGCATAATTTTTACGTTAATGCTCTCAAACATCACCAACTATTTCCAAAAACAACGTTCTTTGAAATAAAATATGTACAAATTACTACTTTTTAATTTATTTCTCAGAAAAACATCAGTTTACGAAAATTACAAAATGTTTTTTAAAATCCGTAATTTTGAAGCAATTTCTTCAATCTTCGTATATGTTACGGATAATATTACTGTACATACGGAAAAAAGGTTTTGTGAGATTACCTTTATAAATGACGAAGTAATTCAATGTGAAGTAAAAATTGGAACTACTTTTTAAAAATTCTTTAAAAAAAAAGTTTTGGGAATTTTATTTTTTAAATGAATGGATCTAAAAGAGAAAGGCTTGAAGTTAATTAGTGTAGAATATCGATTTAATAACACGAAAAGTAATTCATACCCAACGATTTAGAAATAATTTTCATAAAAACGCATCAGTTTTAACACTATTTTAAAAAATTCGAAAAAAATGGAAAATATCGTTATTTTACAAAAACAATTATACCGTGTCGTGGCGAAATAAATGATCTTTCCGATTCTGTAATTATTTTTTGTCTAATTTCGACACCGAAAATTAGATGACAATTTTAATATGGTGGAAAACGTAAGATTACCGCTCGGACGAAACGGAAGGGAAGTACCGCCAAGTAAACAACCGGCAGGAGTAAAACAATTAGGCGTTTTAAGGTTTTTAATTAATACCTTTAAACTAATTACAATATCGTAATATAAATAGGCAATACGGCTTCCCCGGAAAATTCCCGATCTTTTGGTACCTTCCGCGACTTTCTGCGTGGTGCTGTTCGTGAGAAGATAGACGCACATACATAGATACGTTTGTTTACCTTCGAATTTTAATAGTGTAAGACTAGCTTTCATGGCCCGGCGTTGCACGGGCTTTCTCTACTTTTAGAAAAATTTTCCGTTCTCTTCACAAAATCAGCATGACCAATATTCTTTTTCGAAGTAACTTTGGCTTCTATGTTTTTTCCTCTCCTCTAAGCCCGGCGTTGCACGGGCTTATACCGAGGGTATAACTTAATCCCCATGTTAATTTCCTCCTTTTATTCTAACGCCAACACTTTGGTGTGGGTTTGACGCGTACGATGTGAGTGCATGACCCGTGAGTGCGTGTCATGGCTTTGTTGCTTAACATTTTCCCTTCTCCTCGCAAATTCTCGATCCTAGTACCACTGAAGACCCGCCCGCCGTGTAGGGGAGAAATGCACGTAAATTATGTCGAGAGCTCAAACGTCCTCCCGTTGGTGTGGTGTGGTAGTTATGAGAGGGGGGTGCCAGCTCAGGTGTCGTCCGCGTCACTTGACCATGGTTCAAAATTACGCGGACCGTCCCCAAAAGGCCTCATGTTGCTGAACAGTGGGACGTTAATATTCACTCAACTTCACAAATTCAGCACTTCCAATATTATTTTCCGAAATTACTTTGATTTCTTTGCTTCTTTCCTCTCCACTTAGCCCGGCGTTGCACGGGCTTTTACCGAGTGAACAACTTCACCCTCATGGAAATTTCGTGTTTTTCTAAGGCCGATAGCACTTGTGTGTGTGTGCGTGCGTGCGTGCGATGTGAGTGATTTCTTTAACAATCTCATAAAAACTCCCTTTTTCGAAATTTGTTCTTGCGTTGGTGTGGTGTGGTAATTATTAAAGATGGATGAAAGCTCAGGTGTCGTTCTCGTCACTTGAGAATGGTTGAAAATTTCGAGGTCCGTCACCAAAAATTTTCGAATAGGCAAACAGGGTGAATTTTAAAATCACCCACTCACTTTCCAATTATTTCGTTGCAATATTTTATTTCCCGGAAACGAAAATGTAATCTTTTTAAAAATAGTTGTATGCTGAAAAAAAGACAGAAAGTATAAATTTTTAAAATTATAAAATTTCACTACTAGTTTAGTTCTTGGAGTAAAATTGTGAGGATTTTTTTAAACATTCGACTCGGGGGGAAAAAGTTTCATGCAATTACCTTTATAAAAGAAGAAATTATTAAATGATTGATTTAAGTATTTTGAGTGTTTTATTAAAATTTGTTCAAAAAAGTTTTTGGCTTTTTTTTAAAATCACTGATTCTAAAAGTTTTAAATTGAAAATTTCGAAGTCCGTCGCCGAAAAACTGTGGAGTAGGTGAACAGTGCGACTTTTTAAATATCCCTCACTCACATTTGAATAACGGAAAAAATATTGCAACAGCAAGTTTGACCTTGGCCGCTGAGCGTTAAACAGAGGGGAAAATAAAATAATAATGATTCTCGCGCATGCGCAAAGCCTTTAGAATGTTTTTAAAGTTTTCATTATTTTTGAGGGCTCAATTTTTAATTGAAAATTCCAAGTTTTCACATATTGATTGGAAACAACAATAATTTTTGAAGAAAAAAGGTTACAAAAATAATGCTTATATTATTTCTCGCAAAAACTTTATTTTACGAAAATCACAAAAAAAATCTTTAAAATTCGTAATTTTTAAGCGAAATCGACACACGGGAAAAAATTACATGCAATTTTTTTTTTCAATGAAGAAATTATTAAATGATTAATTTAAGTATTTTGAGTGTTTTATTACAATTTGTTCAAAAAAGTTTCCGGCTTTTTATTTTTTAAATCACTGATTCTGAAAGTTTTAAAAATCATTTTTATATAAACGCAACGATATTGATTCATATGAGAAAAAATCATAAAATATGCAAAACAGCATTGTTTTGTAAAAAAAAAAGTTGTTTTTTTTCTATAAAATTCTTTAAAGAAAGATAGTTTTTTCCCGGAAACGAAACTGTAGCATTTTTAAAAATAGTTGTATGCTGAAAAAAGAACAGAAAGTATAAATTTTTCAAATTACAAAATTTCACTACTATTTTAATTCTTGAAGTAAAATTGTGAGAATTTTTTGAGATATTCGACACGGGGAAAAAAGTTTCATGCAATTACGCATTATTTTAAAGTAAACTATAAGTTTTATGAAAGAGAACAAAAATTTCAATACTGATAAATATTTTAAATGAATATCAGAAATGCATTGAATGCATTTTAATTTTTAAAAAATTTCACTGAAAAAAACATTTAATTTTTTAAATTTTAATTTTATAGTTTTTCACTCCACTCTGTGTTAATTAAGTTATTTAAACACGTATCTGCAAAAAAAGTATATTATAAAAAACTAACTTATTAATTATTTTTAATAAAATTGATTAAAAATGCTTATTTAGCAATTAATTGTGACATACCATTTGCTTACATAATGGCAGCACTGAAAATGAAGTAAATTTCAGATCAGTGGGGATGCAGCAAGTGAATTCAATAATTGAAGAGAGAATTAAAATTATATTTCAGAATATTTCCTTTTGTGTGTAATGATGTGTGGCGACGGAATGTCCAGTAGGAGAAAAAATTTATGAATGAAAAAAAGCGACGGGCAGGTTTCTACGAGGCGGACATCATCCTTCGCATTGACCGCGCACGGTAGTGCTGCAGTTATAGTCTTGAGTGTAGCGGGAGCTCTTAGCACCCCGCCACAAGATCAGTTAACATTGAATGCAAGAAATAAAAGTGGATCAAAAATAGTTAAGAGAATTGAATTTAGCAAATAAAAAGAGAAATTTAAGATATGGAGGATTGTACGAGTCCAGGAGAATTCTTCTGGGTCGCTTCCTCTTAATATTGGCTGTATAATTTTCAAGGCTTTGCATATTAATATTATCAGAACTATTGAGTGAATCAAAAAATTTAATCGAGTGCTCTTGGATATGCTGCTTAAAGGATGGTATATTTAAACAAACAAAAAAATGAAAAGTACATAAAAATAACAGAGGATCACATGTTAAAATAAGTATTTATCAGTACAATTAATTTACGTGGGAAAAATTAGCAGAAATGAAAAAATCGTAATCCGTTGATTCTAACTCTGAGCTACACGATATCACTCCGCATGAAGTAAAAATTGGGACTACTTTTTAAAAATTCTTTAAAAAAAAAGTTTTGGGAATTTTATTTTTTAAATGAATGGATCTAAAAGAGAAAGGGTTGAAGTTAATTAGTGTAGAATATCGATTTAATAACACGAAAAGTAATTCATACCCAACGATTTAGAAATAATTTTCATAAAAACGCATCAGTTTTAACACTATTTTAAAAAATTCGGAAAAAATAGAAAATATCGTTATTTTACAAAAAAAATTATACCGTATCGTGGCGAAATAAATGATCTTTCCGATTCTGTAATTATTTTTTGTCTGATTTCAACACGGATAATTCGATGACAATTTTAAGATGGTCGAAAACGTCGGATGACGGAAAAAAAATTTTTCAATCGCATTTTTTTTTTACTCGCCAAAGTTACTGATTTCCCCCTGTTTAAGGCAGAATTTTTTTAGTGTAACCCTTGAGTTAGTAGCGGTCGAAGGGGAAACATGTCAGAAGTCTTTGGCGCAAAGCTAATTTTCGACGCCAATGTTTGGCTAAATGTAAAATCGCGTATTTTAAATTATTTTAAAGATCATTACCTTCATTTTAAGGGCATAATTTTTACGTTAATGCTCTCAAACATCACCAACTATTTGCAAAAATAACGTACTTTGAAATAAAAAATGTACAAATTACTACTTTTTAATTTATTTCTCAGAAAAACATAAGTTTACGAAAATCACAACTTTTTTTTTTTAAATCCGTAATTTTGAAGCAATTTTTTCAATCTTCGTATATGTTACAGATAATTATACTGTACACACGGAAAAATGGTTTTGTGAAATTATCTTCGTAAATGACGAAGTTATTGAATGTGAAGTAAAAATTGGGACTACTTTTTAAAAATTCTTTAAAAAAAAAGTTTTGGAAATTTTATTTTTTAAATGAATGGATCTAAAAGAGAAAGGCTTGAATTTATTTAGTGTAGAATATCGATTTAATAACACGAAAAGTAATTCATACCCAACGATTTAGAAATAATTTTCATAAAAACTCATAAGTTTTAACACTATTTTAAAAAATTCGAAAAAAATAGAAAATATCGTTATTTTACAAAAAAAAAATTATACCGTATCGTGGCGAAATAAATGATCTTTCCGATTCTGTAATTATTTTTTGTCTAATTTCGACACCGAAAATTAGATGACAATTTTAATATGGTGGAAAACGTAAGATTACCGCTTGGCCGAAACGGAAGGGAAGTTCCGCCAAGTAAACAACCGACAGAAGTAAAACAATTAGGCGTTTTAAGGTTTTTAATTAATATCTTTTTAACTAATTACAATATCGGAATATAAATGGGCAATACGGCTTCCCCGGAAAATTCCCGATCTTTTGGTACCTTCCGCGACTTTCTGCGTGGTGCGGTTCGTGAGAAGATAGACGCACATAGATAGATACGTTTGTTTACCTTGGAATTTTAATAGTGTAGACTAGCTTTCATAGCCCGGCGTTGCACGGGCTTATACCGAGGGTATAACTTAATCCCCATGTTAATTTCCTCCTTTTATTCTAACGCCAACACTTTTGTGGGGTTTCACGCGTACGATGTGAATGCATGTCCCGTGAGTGCGTGTCATGGCTTTGTTGCTTAACATTTTCCCTTCTCTTCGCAAATTCTCGATCCTAGTATCACTGAAGACCCGCCGTGTAGGTGATAAATGCACATAAATTATGTCGAGAGCTCAAACGTCCTCCCGTTGGTGTGGTGTTGTAGTTATGAGAGGAGGTGCCAGCTCAGGTGTCGTCCGCGTCACTTGACCATGGTTCAAAATTACGCGGACCGTCCCCAAAAGGCCTCGTGTTGCTGAACAGTGGGACGTTAATATTCACTCAACTTCACAAATTCAGCACTTCCAATATTATTTTCCGAAATTACTTTGATTTCTTTGTTTCTTTCCTCTCCGCTTAGCCCTGCGTTGCACGGGCTTTTACCGACTGAATAACTTCACCCTCATGGAAATTTCGTGTTTCCCTCAGGCCGATAGCACTTGTGCGTGCGATGTGAGTGATTTCTTTAACAATCTCATAAAAACTCCTTTTTCGAAATTTGTTCTTGCGTTGGTGTGGTGTGGTAATTATTAAAGGTGGGTGAAAGCTCATGTGTCGTCCTCGTCACTTGAGCATGGTTGAAAATTTCGAGGTCCGTCACCAAAAACCCTCGAATATGCAAACAGTGCGAATTTAAAAATCACCCACTCACTCTCCAGTTCTTTCGTTTTACCGAGTGAATAACTTCATCCCCATGGAAATTTCGTGTTTCCCTCAGGCCGATAGCACTTGTGTATGTGTGTGTATGCGCGCGATGTGAGTGATTTCTTTAACTATGTCATTTTTTTTTTTTTTTTTTTTTTTTTTTTTTTTTTTTTTTTTTTTTTTTTTTTTTTTTTTTTTTTTTTTTTTTTTTTTTTTTTTTTTTTTTTTGTTGTGTATGCGCGCGATGTGAGTGATTTCTCTAACTATGTCATAAAAAAATCCCTTTTTCGAAATTTGTTCTTGCGTTGGTGTGGTGTGGTAATTATTAAAGTTGGATGAAAGCTCAGGTGTCGTTCTCGTCACTTGAGAATGGTTGAAAATTTCGAGGTCCGTCACCAAAAATTTTCGAATAGGCAAACAGGGTGAATTTTAAAATCACCCACTCACTTTCCAATTATTTCGTTGCAATATTTTATTTCCCGGAAACGAAAATGTAATCTTTTTAAAAATAGTTGTATGCTGAAAAAAAGACAGAAAGTATAAATTTTTAAAATTATAAAATTTCACTACTATTTTAGTTCTTGGAGTAAAATTGTGAGGATTTTTTTAAACATTCGACTCGGGGGAAAAAAGTTTCATGCAATTACCTTTATAAAAGAAGAAATTATTAAATGATTGATTTAAGTATTTTGAGTGTTTTATTAAAATTTGTTCAAAAAAGTTTTTGGCTTTTTTTTAAAATCACTGATTCTAAAAGTTTTAAATTGAAAATTTCGAAGTCCGTCGCCGAAAAACTGTGGAGTAGGTGAACAGTGCGACTTTTTAAATATCCCTCACTCACATTTGAATAACGGAAGAAATATTGCAACAGCAAGTTTGACCTTGGCCGCTGAGCGTTAAACAGAGGGGAAAATAAAATAATAATGATTCTCGCGCATGCGCAAAGCCTTTAGAATGTTTTTAAAGTTTTCATTATTTTTGAGGGCTCAATTTTTAATTGAAAATTCCAAGTTTTCACATATTGATTGGAAACAACAATAATTTTTGAAGAAAAAAGGTTACAAAAATAATGCTTATATTATTTCTCGCAAAAACTTTATTTTACGAAAATCACAAAAAAAATCTTTAAAATTCGTAATTTTTAAGTGAAATCGACACACGGGAAAAAATTACATGCAATTTTTTTTTTCAATGAAGAAATTATTAAATGATTAATTTAAGTATTTTGAGTGTTTTATTACAATTTGTTCAAAAAAGTTTCCGGCTTTTTATTTTTTAAATCACTGATTCTGAAAGTTTTAAAAATCATTTTTATATAAACGCAACGATATTGATTCATATGAGAAAAAATCATAAAATATGCAAAACAGCATTGTTTTGTAAAAAAAAAAGTTGTTTTTTTTCTATAAAATTCTTTAAAGAAAGATAGTTTTTTCCCGGAAACGAAACTGTAGCATTTTTAAAAATAGTTGTATGCTGAAAAAAGAACAGAAAGTATAAATTTTTCAAATTACAAAATTTCACTACTATTTTAATTCTTGAAGTAAAATTGTGAGAATTTTTTGAGATATTCGACACGGGGAAAAAAGTTTCATGCAATTACGCATTATTTTAAAGTAAACTATAAGTTTTATGAAAGAGAACAAAAATTTCAATACTGATAAATATTTTAAATGAATATCAGAAATGCATTGTGAATGCATTTTAATTTTTAAAAAATTTCACTGAAAAAAACATTCAAAAAAAATAATACTATTTGATAAAAACATTTAATTTTTTTAATTTTAATTTTATAGTTTTTTATTCCACTCTGTGTTAAAATTATTTAAACACGTATCTGCGAAAAAAAGTATATTATAAAAAACTAACTTATTAATTATTTTCTAATAAAATTGATTAAAATTGCTCATTTAGCAATTAATTGTGACATACCATTTGCTTACATAATGGCAGCACTGAAAATGAAGTAAATTTCAGATCAGTGGGGATGCAACAAGTGAATTCAATCATTGAAGAAGAGAGAATTAAAATATATTTCAGAATATTTCCTTTTTGTGTGTAATGATGTGTGGTGACGCAATGTCCAGTAGGAGAAAAAATTTAAGACAAGTATGAAAAAAGGCGACCGGCGGGTTTCTGCGAGGCGGACATCCTCCTTCGCATTGACCGCGCACGGCAGTGCTGCAGTTATAGTCTTGAGTGTAGCGGGAGTTCTGAGCACACCGCCACCAGACAGTTAACCAATGTTTGGCTAAATGTAAAATCGCGTATTTTAAATTATTTTAAAAAATCAATACCTTTATTTTAAGGGCGTAATTTTTACGTTAATGCTCTCAAACATCACCAACTATTTGCAAAAATAACGTACTTTGAAATAAAAAATGTACAAATTACTACTTTTTAATTTATTTCTCAGAAAAAAACATAAGTTTACGAAAATCACAAAATGTTTTTTAAAATCCGTAATTTTGAAGCAATTTTTTCAATCTTCGTATATGTTACGGATAATATTACTGTACACACGGAAAAAAGGTTTTGTGAGATTATCTTCATAAATGACGAAGTTATTCAATGTGAAGTAAAAATTAAGACTACTTTTTAAAAATTCTTTAAAAAAAAAGTTTTGGGAATTTTATTTTTTAAATGAATGGATCTAAAAGAGAAAGGCTTGAAGTTAATTAGTGTAGAATATCGATTTAATAACACGAAAAGTAATTCATACCCAACGATTTAGAAATAATTTTCATAAAAACGCATCTGTTTTAACACTATTTTAAAAAATTGGAAAAAAATGGAAAATATCGTTATTTCACAAAAAAAAATTATACCGTGTCGTGGCGAAACAAATGATCTTTCCGATTCTGTAATTATTTTTTGTCTCATTTCGACACCGAAAATTAGATGACAATTTTAATATGGTGGAAAACGTAAGATTACCGCTCGGCCGAAACGGAAGGGAAGTTCCGCCAAGTAAACAACCGGCAGGAGTAAAACAATTCGGCGTTTTAAGGTTTTTAATTAATATATTTTTAACTAATTACAATATCGGAATATAAATAGGCAATGCGGCTTCCCCGGAAAATTCCCGATCTTTTGGTACCTTCCGCGACTTTCTGCGTGGTGCTGTTCGTGAGAAGATAGACGCACATAGATAGATAGATAGATAGATAGATACGTTTGTTTACCTTCGAATTTTAATAGTGTAAGATGGACGTTTAGTTTACCAAATTGTAATTAGAGAGCTTATAAATGTGATTAATTATCTGATCGTAAAAATAAACAAGTACTTGAATTTGACTTTTGACTAAGCGAATCTCTTATCGTTTTTACGAGTAGGTTTATACATTAGAATTAAAAATTGCTCATTTTAAAATACTTTCTTCAAAATGCACATAAAATATTTAACAGCTTTTGAAATGTTCATTTACTAAGGCGACGGAGATCATTATCAGTCCATTCAAATAACTTTAAATGATCTAAAAATGCAAACCGAGTATTGAAAATATTTAAAATAGTCATACTATAAAACAACGGGAGTAATTTGTAATTAAAAAATTTATTTTTAATGATCTGGCTCACTCGAACAAGTTTGTTTACATAAATATGTACAACTTATTAGAATACATTAATTAACCCACATATTTTAGTAAATAATCAGGCTCTCAGTAACTAGCTTTAAGAATAATTTAGTAATTTTCAAACAGTAGGCTATTCCTGTTTAAAATATGATAATTTGTATTTATTGGGTCACAATACTAATAAGTTTTGATATAAAACTAGAAGTCAATGATGACAGTAATGGAAGAGATATTTCACTTGAGAATCTATATATATAAAGGAGAATAGCAACTCACTCACTCACTGACTAATCACGATATCTCCGAAACTATTCCACCTACTGACTTGAAATCTGGTAGACATGTTTCATTCATGCAGTAGAGGTTCGCTAAATACGGAGATTGCGAAATTCGAACCGCAAGGGGCATTATGGGGGATTAAGGGGCGTTATGAATAATTGTTTCCATTTTTAAACTACTCGACTTACAATCTTGAAATTGGGTAAGCAGATTCCTTTCATAGAGATCCGCTACAAAATGAGTTTGGTGAAAATCAACCCCCAAGTGGCATTGCGGGGGCTTTGAGGGCGTTCTAGATATTTATTTCCATTTTTAAACTATTAGACGCACAGTCTTTAAATTAAATAGGTAGATTCCTTTCATAGAGTAGAGATCAGCTACAAGATGGGTTTTGTGAAAATAGTCCCCCCCCCCAGTGGCGTTGCGGGGATTCAGGGACATAATAAATAAATATTTTCGTTTTTAAACTACTTGACCTACCTGCTTGAAAACTGGTAGGGATGTTTCTTTCATGGAGTAAAATATCCACTACACAATGCGTTTTGGGAAAATTGACCCCCCAAGTGGCGTTACGGGGCTTAAGGGGCGTTATAGATAATTATTTCCATTTTTAAACTACTGGACGTACAGTCTTGAAATATGATAATCAGAATCCTTTCATGGATTAAAGATCCCCTATATAATGTGTTTTGTGAAAATCGACCCCTAGGTGACGTTGCGGGTGCTCAAGGTGCGTTATAGACAATTTTTTTCCATTTTTAATTTATTTGACTCACAGTCTTGAAATTTGGTAAGCAGATTCCTTTCATATAGAACAGTTCCCAAATGAGTTTTGTCAAAACAGACCACCAAGTGACGTTGCGGGGGCTAAAAGGGCATTATGGATAATTATTCCCGTTTTTAAACTATTAGACGTATAGTCTTGAAATTTGATAAGCAGATTCCTTTCATATAGTAGAGATCAGCTACAACATGGGTTTGGGGAAAATAGCCCCCAAGTGGCGTTGCGGGGGAATAAGGGGTGTAATATATAAAAATATTTCCGTTTTTAATCTATTAGATCTACCTCCTTAGATCTAATTGGCAGGCATGTTCCTTTCATGGAATAGAGTTCTTCTAACAAAGAGTAAAACGAAAATCGACCCCTAAGGAGAGTTGCGAGGGGTCAATAGTTGTAGAAAGAAATTTCTATTTTTGAATAGTTAGCCTTACATACTTGAAATTGGTTAAGCATGTTTTTTTGTTTTGTTTTGTTGAATAGGGATCCACTAAGAATGTATATGAGGAAAATCAACTCCTGAGGCAGCAAGGGGACAAAAAAAAATCCTTTTTTTCCGGACTACAAGGACTATAATAATAGAATTTGGTTTGCATTTTTCTTTTGCTGCATGTAAATCCGCTAAGAGCGGTTATTTTGGAGAACGACTCTCTACGAGATTACGGGGGGTATTTGTAGTAAAAATTTCGTTTTTGCTCTAATAGATTTAGACTTGAAATTCCCCTTGCATGTTTATTTTACGGAGTAGAGATCCCCCAAAAATTGGTTTTGCGGAAATACACTTGGTTGTAGGGTTGCGAAAGTGCAAACATCATTCTATACTTTAATTTTAAAGATTATTAGTAAATACAAATTAGAAGTTCTTTCTTTTTTTTTTTTATCAAGAGGTGAGAGTTACAGGTATAAGAATATTTTTCAATACAATTGAATTCTTAATGCATAAACAGTATATATTTATAAAACATCATGAAATACCCAGCAAAGCGGGTGGCTAACAGCTAGTATATAATAAAACACTTGAATTTAAAAAGAATTTGCGCTTTTTGATTAGAAAATTTATTCAAGTTTATGAAATAGTGATAGAAATTCATTGTTAATGATTATTTTTAACAAAAACTGAAATTAGTTAAAAATTTTGCTTTTTAAATTTAGATGGCGTATAAGTTTAAGAAAATATTACAGATGTCTTCAAACTGTATACCACGGTAGGTAATAAGATAGGCAATCAACATAAAATCATTAACTGATTTATTTTATTTAGAACGAGAGATACAACTAAATCTGAGTATAATTGTAAAGTCGATTGGCAAGAAAATAGGCAAAAATATTACATTTTTTTAAATAAAACATTAAAATGTGTTCCAAAATTCTTTTTGAAACGTGAATGACATATTTTTAAATTATATTTTTAGATTTGTATTAAAATACTAATAATAAATTTATATAATTCTGTAAGAAATAGATCAATATTATAAGACAAATATCTTTTTAATATAAAGACAGAATTTAAAATGTTTTCACGCAAAAAATTTTAAATTTTATCCATATTTAAAAAAAATTTAAAAATTTGAATAAAGCCAAGAAATAGAGGCCATTTAGAACACAAGCCAAACAGCAAATACCTGATTTTATTGAATAAGTACATTAAAAATAAGGGTATGTTTTTTATAAAACAAGAATTTAAGAAATGAAAGAAAAGTTTTTCTTGGTGAACTAATTGAAGACTTAAAACCAAAATGCCATGCTTTATATAGTTAATAACTTATAAAATAATTGTTTGATATACTATAATGTAATTTTTGTATATATATATATATATATATATATATATATACTAGCTGACCCGGCCACGCTTTGCTGTGGCTTTGTTTTAATACGTTAGTTCAATATTATTCTAATCTATTCAATGCAGTGAAATTAATCTTCGTTTATAATTTTGGAGGGTTGAAATAAAGTATAAAACAACAAATTATTTTAATTTTGCATTTCAATCATCTCCTATTTGAGTGTAGTATAAAGCATGAATTACTAACGAAGTCGTTAAGTAACAACATATCAAGATTTAATTTTATAAATGTGGTGAATAACGTTGATTCTTTGCAATTTTTAAAATTATTTTTATCATTTTAAAGTATAACAAATAATAATTTTATACTACTAATCGCTAATCGGCGTACAATATTTTTCGGTAACCCGTGTTTTGCTAACTCAAATAGATTCAACTGTTTCCCCATACGTGAAAATGCAACATCTAGTTGCCCATTCGAGAAACATGAATTTTTTAATTCCAAGTATCAAATGAATATTGTTCGGTTTTAGATTCATTTATGGTCATCGCGAAAGCCAAACGAATTGGAATTGAAGCCTTTTGAATGGTATTAGAGATTCTGACGGTATCAGTGGAATACGTGGCAACAGATTCCGTAGTAGCAGAACCGAATTTTCGTTCAAACTTTACAGTCAAAATGTTTGCTTCAAGAAGTTCCCGGTATAATTTTTTGATGATCAAACTTGCACCATTGCATTATCTAGGTGAATTTAAGTTACGCAGATAATAACCAGGGAACCAACCGAAGATTATATGGTGACATTCCTGATATATCTAGAGAATTCAAAAACTCGGTTGAAAAATTTACGGTTTTGTTTTCATCAACAATAGGATCGATTGGCTTAAAAAACGTTGGATCAACTGGCAACAACCCTGTGTCTGAAAGTTTATTTCATCACAATATCAACATTTTTTCTGATTAAGTAACAGGATTACAGAGGCAATAACTATCAAGATAATTATACAGTATATCCGGAAAGATACTCTCAATCAATTCATTTTTGCCTAAAGAACATTACAGAAATCGTCTGGGTATTTCATGCATTATGTATTGGGATGAAGTTCTATTTCACCGTTTCCGATATTCAGTAGTTGGTTAGGAAATATTTTCTCATATTGATCATCTTGCAAATGTACTCGCGTGTTTATGGTCAGTCGATGTGTTTCTACGTTTCGCCATCAAAACGATTGTTTTAAACAGGCGTTAATCTCGTGATTAAAAGTAGAGCGTGTAATGGCTGTTAATACCTGTCAGAAATCACCAGACACTAATACAACAGCAACACCGAATATTCTCTCGTTGCCATTTAAATCTTGCAAAGCTCTATGTAATGCTTTGAGTGAATGTTTATGGTTCATGGTACACTTATCCCTGATCATGACTGAATTCATTTGCAATACTGTAGCCAATCCACTCTTTTTTTCAGTGGTACATATTGCATCTTGTATTTTATGAATGTTCAATGGCAGCTGATGCGGTGCAGTTTTTCCGCCATCTAACACAGTGACAACAATGCCCGAAGATGCAATTTCCTATTGCAATCATATTTTCGCACGACTGCACCTGAAAGTTTAGTTGCTACAGGGAATGAAAATCCGGAGGTGGAACTCGAACACAAAGCCATTCCAGCAATATCCAGAAAATTTACGGAAGCTTTTGAAATCCGTATCCAGATTCTCGTTCCCACCACGAGAAGTACTCGGTGCCCTCCTTCAACGCCCTTCCTCCTGTAAGTTCAGTCTCTGAAGGGGGGCGTTACGATCGATTGGCATTATCCGGCAAAATTACCGGAGTTTCTAAAATATTGTTTCACATTATTATTGTTTCCCATCCAGAAAAACACCAGAAAGCCTTTCTCTCTCTCCTCAAGAATTTTAAAACAAGCCTTTTCCACAGTTCGTGGAAAATACTTTCGTCTGGCATTATTTGAATTGGATTGAGAATATTCGTATTGCCAGTTCCGAAATACAATCACGGTCCACTTTTTTTCGTCTCTATGTCGGCAGTGGCCGAGGTAGCCAAGTGGTCAAGGTATTGGATCATGGCTAGCGTGTCATGAGTTCGAGCCCAGCACCACTGAAAACTTGCCGTGTAGGGGAGCGATTCACGTTAAATCTGTCGAGAGCTCAAACGTCCTCCCGTTGGTGTGGTGTGGTAGTAAGGAGAGGGCGTGCCAGCTCAGGTGTCGTCCGCGTCACTTGACCATGGTTCAAAATTACGCGGTCAGTCGCCAAAAGCCCTCGTGTAGCTGAAACGTGCGACGTTAATATTCGCTCACTTTACGTCGGCAAGATAGGCTGGTACTGCTGTCCGAGAATATTCCGATCCCCCGGCATTATCTGGCAAAAATACAGGAATTTCTGTATTTCGATTTCAGACTCTCTTAAACCATCTCAAATTACACCTGGAATACACTTTTCCCACGCCAAGACTTTAAGGGTGAGCTCCTGCTCCGATTTGCGTAAAAGACGGTCATCCTGAATTATCCGGCAAAGTTGCTGTTATTTCTCAGATTGAATATCAGATGCGGATTATCCGTTTTGAAATACACCAGGGACAAAGTTTTCATGATCCAAGGCTTTTAAGGCAAGCCCCTGCTACGGTGTGTCTAAGATACGGTCGACTGGCATTATCCGGCAAAATTATTGAAACTCCTAAAATTCAATTTCAGATTCTCATTTCACACTCTGAAATGCACACGGAGCTGACTTTTGATGCTCCAGCGCGAGGAAGTTCAGTCGCTAGAGATAATGAAAATCCGGACTCGCGCGCGCGCGCGCGCGGGATTCGAATCATTTGCTTTTTCTCCTAATTCAGACAATATCCGGAAAGTTTAGTGAAGTTTCTGAAATATAATTTCAAATTATCGTTTCCCGCCCCTAGATACAACGGGAAATTACTTTTGTCCTCCTGATCCGGCAAGTTCAGGCCCAGGAAGGGGCATTAGGGTCGTCCGGCATTATCTGGCAAAGTTACAGGAATTTCTAAAATTCGATTTCAAACTCTCGTTCACCATCCCGAATTACAACGGAAACGCTCTTTTCCTGCACCAAGACGTTAAGGGTTAAGCTCTTGCCACGGTTTGCGTAATAAATGGTCGTCCTGAATTATCCGGCAAAGTTACAGTAATTTCTCAGACTGGATATCAGATTTGGATTATCCCTTTTGAAGTACGCCAGGGTCCAAGTTTTCACGATTCAAGGCTTTTAATGTAAGCCCTTGTTATAGTGTGTCTAAAATACGGTCAGCCGGCTTTAACCGGCAAAGCTACAGTTATTTTTGGAAACTGACTCGAAAATCGGATTCCACACCCCGAAATACGCCAGGCACTTAATTTTCGTGCATTTTGGTTTGCAATATCTGCTTCCACAGACACATGAGCAACGGCACATTTCGCGATTATTCCCTTACGGGAATCTGGCAACGCTTTTTCCGGATTCTTCACATTTCCGGAAATAAAAAAATTATGGCGTTATTAGTTGAAATAAAAACCATCCTATGTTTTAAATTGGACGAAATGACACACAGTATGCAAAATTATATTATGATCGGTTGAGTAGTTTTGGAGTCCATTGTGGACAAACACTGTGACACGTATATTTTATATATAAAGATTTAAGGCTTTATTGTGAAAGATTTGGTGCATTATTATTTTTGAAATTTGCCCACAGTGAGGCACTATTTTTCTCTATCTTTATGGCAGCATGTTAATTCCTCATCAAAAGAAGAACTCATCTTTTGATACTTTCCATCCATCAATTAATTTTTCCTATCTTCGTAATATTGAAAGAAATGCTTAGCCCTGCCTTGTTCCATGGATCAGAGCAAGTAGTAATCCGATGGAGAAATATATCGGATGGGGTAAGGCATCCTGAGTGTTTTTAAGTATTTTTTGACAACACAAGCAACATATATATATATGATCCAGCGTTGTCAGATTGAAAACTCACTCATTGTACCTGTGCTCGAAATGTGGCCATTTTTCCTTCAACGTAAAGCTCAAGAACAATATTTGTGTTGATAGCGTGCACCAGTGATGGTTTTATTTGGTTGATTCAGCTCATTGTTCATTGCACCAAAAAAGCTAGTTCTATCAAATACAGAGCATGAGCTTCAAATCATAAATATTCGGCTTTGTCGTTGATGTTGATGCATGACGAGGTAAATCTCACAATTTTCTACGCTTAGAATTGTCGTAGCATATTCATTTTTCATCGCCAACGATACGATAAAAAAAACCTTTACTTCTTTTTGACATTGAAGCAATTGTTCATCCGAGATAAATCGTCATTCAGCATCTCTCGGATTCAATCTGTATGGCAATTGATGAGTGCATTTAAACGTTTGAAACTAGTGTGTGATCAATATTCAACGATTAAGATAGTTGATCATGCATTTGACATGAATCTTGGTAGAGTAATACTACTTACAACTCCACATCTTTAAACATTTTAGGTTGACCAGGATGTTTTTTGTCAACTAAATCGAAATCACACTTCTAAAACGTCGAAACTGATACTAACGCATATTTATGTATTAAGTATGTTCACCGTAAGTTTCCAACAACACTCGATGGCATTTAGTAGCATTTTTCTTTGACTTAAATGGGAATAAAACTTACAGTAAATTGTGTCTTCTTGGCTTGGAATTCAAAAACATATGCTGTTTATACTTCAGCAAAATGACACATAATAAAAAGTAAAGTTTATGACAGAAAGCTTTGACAGGAATTTTATTTCAGAAATGTCTGATGCGATACAGCATAAGTTATGTTATGTATAGTAAATTCCTAAAATTTATAATTAGCAGTCATAATATAAATTCAAGAAAGCAACACTAAGTTAGGAGAAGGGAAGAAGTAGAAATTCAATTAACTACTTTTTAAGAGCAAATATTTTACATGTATCTGTATCATGATACAACCCTCACCTGATGCTTTCCTATAAACGAATATTTATTTTCTCGGAATGTATGAATTGAATTGAGCTTCCCGGAACTGTGTGTGCCGCAGACACGTTTTCCTCGTATTTAGGTATCAAAACGTGATCTGAATGTGTGTGTTCAAGCTCATTAAATCGCAAATAAAAAAAACACCCATGAATAAATTCTGTATAGTTTTGTACAAAAATGTGTACTCTTACATAGATACTTAATTCAAGTTACGTTTCTAGATATTCAAAATGTTTCTTTTACAGCAGAATTCCAGAATAGATGTTTTCGTTATATAAAATTCGAAGTTATTTCCTGTTTTAATAAAAAAAAAGAGTGATTGCATATATTGTTTTTGCAGCATACAGTAAGTGTACTTTAAATATTTTTGAGGTAGTATTTAAAAGTATTAAAGTAATTCAATGGATTTCAAATGATTCCCTTATTTTGAAAATTTTTCGGAACTTTAATAGCACGAATAAAGGTAATTCGGTTATTAGTTAACAGGGTTTAGAGAGGGATTAATTGAAAATATTATTAAAAAATGACATATGAGGTAGATATCAAAATAATATGTAGCACACTGCATAAAAAGGTTTTAAAAATTTTTTATAGTGTATAAATAATTCTTCAAATTTTTCTGTAATGACGGAGAGGTTTTTGAATGATTTCAATAAACAAAGTTAGGTTAAAAAATTTAGAAAATCTTTAAAAAAAATGGGATAAAATGAAAAAAACCAAATTAAAAATTTCTTTAATCTGAGGGTATGCTAAGAGCTGCGGAAAAATTAGCAATGTCTTCAGCACATCATTCATCATTAAATACGTCGTTAAAATTCTACTTAATGAATGAGAGAGATAACTATATTTTTTATTATTCATTATACTAGGTTCCTGATAAATTGAATAAACTGACTATATGAAAAGAAATTTTCCTCTAAACTTTTATGTATATTTTATCGTATCTTGCTATATTCATTATTTTAACAAATATTACATTTGAAAATATCTTTCCACTTTCCCGCATAGTAACAATTTTGAAACGTGTAGCGTAAAATTTATGAATCCTTATCAATACTATATTTCTGCTATAGAAAACTCACAACAGAATCATTTATCTCTTTTGACATTCGTGCAATTTGCAGCAGGTTAAGATGAAATTCTGCTAAATTTTAAATATTTCCCATAGCTTCACACTTCGATATCTTTCTTGCAATAGTATTTTACAACTACTTAATGAAAAATCAACGTTTGTGATATACTCGAGATTTGGTTTAATTTATGAATTCTTTCATAAGAACATAGGCAAATTTATATTATTATTCAATAATCAAAAATTTTAGAAATCACGCATGAAAAAGCAGCTCCTTAGAACTCTGCTTTTCGAGAAAATTTGTTATACAGAACAATATCCATGCAAAATTTTTTTAAACTTCATCTACAGAAAACATTTTTTCAGAAGCAGTAACATACCGATGATTTTTTTTTTTTGACAAATCACAATGATTTTATAAATTTGATATATATTAGAGTCATTAATTATTATGCAAAGTATCAGTTACTAAGATATATATGGAAGAAGTTACTAAGTTACATAATGGATGCTGATGTACTTTATATTAGTTCTTAAAAATTCAATGTGAGAAAATAGAAAAAAACGTCCTATAATTTAAATTTTTTATGCATTTTCATGCATAAAAACATTTTTATGAAAAAATTGTTCTAAGGAAAGCCAGAATTTTTCTAGTTCAAAATTAGAAATCTATATTATATATATATGATAAAGTTTCTGAAACGATTTATTTCTTTAAAAAATTGTTCTAGCATTTTAATGTCACGAAAATAAGAAATCAGTAACGAAATGTTGTAAAATGTACTAATATTTTTCAAGTAGTTTTAACTGAAGCTGGTTAACTAATTAATCTTTCCAAATTTTCACTGCGGTATATATTTTTGTTACAGGTTTTAAATCTTTGAAACTAAAAACAGAATTCTTAGAAAATATTACAGATATAACAATAATAAATAAATAATTTTAAGAAACGAAATGCTTTAAAAAGAAAATTTTCAAGATGAGAAACGGCTTAATGTATGCAGTTTTCCCAAATGAAAAATTCTATCTAGTTTTATTACGTAAGTTTTAATAATTTGTAACTTTTTGAAGCATATTTAAAAACAAACATTTAAAAAACATAGAAATGTAAATAGTAAGCGAATTTCCAAGACGTAATATCCAACCTTTCCTCTTCTAACCTTAAGAGGGAAATATATAAATGGTTATAGGCAACGCATGTCAAAAATAAAAATAAGCAAATTTGTTACATTTGTTGTAAAACGTAACTGACTTGAAATGCGTTTAAAAATGAATATTTCATAAGCCGCGCTTAGGCTCCATTTTTATTTTTATTTGATGTATTTTACAATTTTGGTCTTAATATATTAATGTTTATAACCATAATAACACATCAGTTTTAACGACCATTCTCTAGAAATAAACTAATTAAATAAGTTTTATGAGAAATATATGAAAAATTTATGAACTGATAAATAAATACGAAAATTTAAAAGAAATTCTTTTGCATTATGTTGTGTTTTAAAGTTAAAAGCAAGTACTGAAAAGCTTTATTTTTAAAATAGCCATACACATTTTGATATTTGAAAGCGGTATATGATGAAACTAATATTTAAACAATACCAAACATGTATTAAATGAAGTTATTGATCTCAATGCATTGAGAAAAGGAGAGTCAAATGATTTTTTTCATTTATAATCCATTTGATTTATTTTAGTTCCATTTCTCATGAACTACAATGTTTTTTATTGAATGGTCATTACTTCTGAATGAAATGAAACAGGGCGCTTTTTGCGAACTAGTTTTAACTCATTCGAAAAGAATTGTTCCGAGACAGGTTTCAAACTGCACTTCCAGCAAAAAATAGAAATCTTCAGAATTTTATGTAACAAATTATTTTAATTTCTTTATCATAAAAATTATCTATAAATGTTAAGTTTTACTCAAAACTAAAACATTTTTCTTGTAATCATCGAAAATATATTCATTGAATGTAACACACCAAATCAATTAAAACAGTTCCGTATAGTAAATAAAAAATTGTTTTAAAAGCTATAAAAATCTTACCTCAAAAATATTAGTAATTATTTCTCAAATTGTCTATATAAAAGTGGTTTTTGTATACATGAGTCATACATATTTAAATAAACCCTATCATTCGATATTATTTAGAGAAAAATATTTCCTATAATTCATTCGAAGTTTCTCCTTCATGTCTTATAAAACAACTTCAAAGATATCTTTTCATATCTATTCAATTTAGGATTATTTATATATTTAAATTTTTTACATGTGTTTTCACCATTGTTTCTCAATCGGAAAATGACACACTAAACATTACAAAAATTTTACAATAAACGATCAGAAACCTATCATCTATTCGTGTCAAGATAAACAATTCAAAAATGTAAACAAACCAGTAGATAATATTTGAATGAGTAAAAAAATAATAACAACACAAATGTTCCGGTCTAAATCTCCTTTATCATCAACTTGTTTCACGCTAGCTTTTATTTGACCTTTAGCTGAGAAACACGTCAACTTCCTCACTAACTCCAGTCGCTAATGAAACATCAAATGAATCCTCATATATTGACTCCAAGAAAAATGATAATTCTGGCCCACTTATAAAATGTTATTAAAGTATTTATTATATTTATTTCACCAGCCTACTAAAAACCATCATTAATGTAAAAGATTTCGAAGAAAAAATTTCATATGAGTTGTTACAAGTAATTATGTGAGGGGTCTTACAAGGAAATTAAATTGCTCATCTGTTTCACATTTGCAGACATTTTAATGTGTTAATGTTAAGTTTGGGATTATTCGTGGGAATAAATTTATTTTAAAAGCACCTTTAAAGAGGTTCCAAATAATTGACTCGTATTGAGGAAAAATTTGTGAAAATAAATTATGTTCTTATTTGTAATTTATAATAAAATTAATTTAAAAAATAAAAACCGCAAGTTGAGAATCTGTTATAATGTTTAAAGGTTATCTGGAAGCTTAAATAAGTATTTCAGTGAAGCAAAAATTTATGATCTACTTAACGATTACATAAAATTGTGAACATTGTTAATTTCAAATAGATTCTGTGGCCCAAAACATATACCATAATTTGTTAATATTCAATGTAACGCAATCCAAAAATCGATTCTCATGTATATAACTAAATGCATATATAGAAAGGTGCAATAATTACAAGTAGCTTTAAATAACGTCTGTATTTAGTTTTATTGTAGATTTGATGTGTATAGGCAGACTGACCATCATATATAAGCAGACTTCTTTTATTGGTTCAGGTAAAACAACTAATAGAAAATTTTTACGCGCGCGTATTACATTCTGTATTATTCTTAACATTAGAGGTGCTTAAATAAGACTTAGAAGTAAATCAAAGCTTAGAAATGAAATTTTAGAAGTTATATTTGTTCTACCGTGTACTGAAGAACAATATCTTAAAACTAATTTAATTGCAAATCATAGCTTGAATAAAATGCTTTAAATTTTCATTTTTTTTCCACTCATTTTATGTTTAGCAAAGAAGAGAAAAAAATTGCAAAATTTCCTTAGTGTATAAAATACAAAAGAAATTTTAATGAGTAATTTCACGATAAATCTGATATTAACTAATGTGTTAATTAATTATATGATGTCTGTATTTATATCTATATCCAGAGAAATACTGATTGTGGAAATCCATTTTTAGTAATCGATATCCTAACTTTCATATTCTTCTCAACAAGCGCAACTATTTAATCCTATAGTAAAACAATTAGTAAACAATTCTTCTAATTATATGTTTTTCTTATAAGATAACAATTTTTAAAAACGTTTTCTAATGAATGAAAACTATAGTTTATACCATGAGTGTCTAAACTATGCCCGCTTGTGGGCCGCATTGCAAAAATAATTTTTTTTTTCTGGGTCACACATACAATATTTTTTTTTAACAAACTGAAATAAAAAATTTTTTTTAACTCTATGTAGATTTATTAAAATAAATTAACTTATTTTTTTAAATAATTTTTTACAAATTTGAATTAGACATGAATAGGACAACACATTTATTTTAAATTTGTAAAAGTTTCGTTTCATTTAGTTCGGATTTCATAAAGATGGGGGGAAAAATCAAGTTAATGAGATAAATGAATTTGCGCTTTTGTGTTGAACAAGCAAATCGATATCTGGTTCAATAGACGAAGTTGGAATTCTTAATGCATTTTAAAGATGTTTGTCAGTGATCTTTGTCATATTTTTGTTTTTATAAGATTCATTCTTGGAAAATAACTGTTCACAAAAAAAAAAAAAAAAAAAAAAAAAAAAATACTGCTAGAAGAGCTGAAGACGTTAATAAAGCATGATTGTGAAAATGAAGACTTTTATCGCGCGGTATAGGTAATCTTTATAAAACTCCAGTATAGAATCATTCCCAAATTTTTCTTTCAGTTGAAAGTCACTGTGCATTTTAATGAATTCCATTTGAAGAATTGAAAGTAATTTATTTATTTCTAGAGAAAATGGAGTAGAAAATATATTGAAATACTCTTCGTTTTTTCGAAAATCTTGAAATCTTCTTTCAAACTGATCAGTTAAATCGAAAATTAATGCAGTATATTTTGCATATTCTGTGCAAATATTTATTTTTTTAAAATAAAAATGTGTAAATTGAAATATTTTTATTACTTGCGTTTGGGCAGCACTTTAGACAAGCATGGTTTACGCTATCGTAAAAGAATAAAATAGCTAAAGATCATTTTGCCTCAAAGGCAAAAAAGGAAAAGAAAACCACTTAATTATTAAACTGGTAAGATTTTCAATAAAGTCCTCTAAACTATTTTAATTTTAATTCTACATATTTAACTTTAAAAAAAACAACAGCAAGTGCATTTAATTTTATAAAAATTTTTTAGCCTTAACTAGCTTTTGAAACAAAAAGAATTAAGCCTTTAATAAAATTTCTACTCACAGGAAATATCAAATTAAACTTTTGTTTATGAAATCAAACCTCTACATTTATAATATATATATTCTACCGTTTCCAAATCAAATAAATAATTCATTTCTTTCTCTAATTAATATCTGTATTCAGAATACAGGGGGGAAAAACGGCACAAAAATGTTTATCTGTTTAAATTTAAAACGAAAATCAAGCAATGAATATTTTATTTTTAAGGTACGTGTATATTGCTAACAAAATCGCATTTAAAAGCAATACAATTTTCGTTTTATATCGAATTATATACATATATAGCTTGCGATATGCTCCCCTCCATTCCTATTAAAACATTTTTAATTCCTTTTTTTTTATTTTATACAATATTTCTCATTAAGTTAATTTTTAGCATTATTTGTGTAGTATAAACTTCAACGCATACTTTGTTGCACATTTAAAGTAGCATCAAACGTCACTATATGTCAAAAATCATATAAGTGTTTTAAAAAGTTAAAGAAAAAGAAAACAAAAAACTTACCCAACAGTTACAGTAATAAACTTTGTCTTTTACGAGAAAAAAAATTCTGAACTAAAAATAGATCAGAGCTATAAAAATGACGATATTTTTGAGAATATTTTCAATTCTGTTTCCATCCTTAGCTTTGGAAACTTGTAAATAATGTGCGAACTCCACTGAATTACGTTTCGATACAGTTACGAGCGAAACCCGGCAACTGTATGATACTGCAATCGTCATCTTCCTAGGGAATGTGGCGGTGAGATACGGTTACCAAATATTGGCGAGACTTAAATCTCGCCAAGTAGAATTATGAGCCAAGTCGCATCAATGGGTGCGGTTGATGAAACTTTTTTTTTTCTCTGTCTTTGAAGATGATTCACGGTCAACAAGCAGGATGAATAGCACAAAATATATTTTTTTAACGCACGGCAAGTTTTGAATTTAAGGGGAAAGCGTTCCCGCGCTTATGATAGGGGTAAGGCATTGGATTATTTTATGTTTTTTTTTTATAATGGATGGTTTCTGTTTTGTTTTTTGAGGATAAAATGAAAAATTTTGCATACATCATACCTTTTTCATCCCTTTGAAATTTTTCTTATCCAAACTAATATTCTTATTTCCGTCAGAAATACAGAAAAGAAAACAGAATAAAAGGAAGGCTTTTTGTTGTCAAGAAATATATCGTCGAATATATCTCTTAAAAAACTTGAGCTCAATGATTTTCAATTTTGCATAATCTCGAATTGAAATTTAATAACATAATCATGAATTCCATACAACATCATTTAAATGACTTATCTTCAAAGTAAGTAATGAAATTTTCAAGAGGAATATTCAAGTTTTATCTCTAAATTCTTTGAAATTCTTTCTAGTTTTTTTTTATTATTATTATTAAAATCTAAAGACAACTTGGGCAAATATTCAAGCAATAAAAATCTAGTACACAAAAAGTATTGAGTTTTATTTGATGCTAAAATAACTTTTCAAAATGTGCATGAAATTACTTATATATTTAGAGCAATGATAAAATTCTTCTTCTCATAATATGTACCCGTTGAACAAAAATTATATTAGAGTCTAAAAGTAGACCAAGACCAGCAGTAGTTAATTTTTCTCAAACAGTTTTTTCTTAAATCGAAATTTTAAATTGCTTGAGAAAAGCAAAGAAAAAAAAAACCCCCCCCCCCCCCTTATCATCATAAGAATTCGTTGTTTTATGTTGCATGATAATGAAAATCACATAATTTTTTTTAGTTGTACTTAAACTTATAATATACTTCAAAACAATTGCTTAAATTTTTCCTTGCATTTTTTTCATCTTAATTTTCTAACATTCAGAGTTTAGTTCGGCTTTAATTATCTGCAGGAGATATTAAAAAACTTAAGAAGAAAGTAATTCCATAAAATACTCACGGTTATTCTCTTTCAAAAAACATCCAATAACCTATTTAGCATAAATTAATATAATCCTAAATTATATTGAAATTAATCATAAGTTCAAAAAATACAGTTTAATTTGTTACGAAGGTGGTCCCAGAAGTACCCGGCCTGATCGAGAGATGGCGGTAGCTGTTTCAAAAAATATTACTGTATTAGAAAGTTCGCAATCTATAAAGTATTTTTTTTTTCAAGTTTAAAGAAAATATTTGTTTGGCAGGCATCAATAGTGAACATTTTCAGTGAATTTGTGCAAATGGAGAAAATTGGTCATCGTTATGTGATACAATACTTTCATTTTATAGGCATCAGTCCAACCAATATAAAAGCTGAATTAGATTCTACTCTGGGTGTGGGTCTTCTCACTCGATTAAAACAGTAAAATATTGGATAGTAGAATTTATATAAACGAGGCCGCGTACGAGCTGCCAAGACGAGCATCACAGTGGTCGTCTAAATGAGGTGGCGACTCCAGAAATGGTGAAAAAAATCCAGAAAGCGATACTGGATGATCGTCAACTGAAAGTGCGCGAGCTAGCAGATATAGTAGGCATTTCAAAAAGTGCGGTACATCGAATATCAGGGGTGGCTCTAGGGCCGGACAAACCGGACCCATGTCCGGGGCGGGATTTGGACCAAATTTTAAAAATACTTTTTTTTGTTGTTTTGGAAAATTTGGAAGAAGTTAAATTAAGAAGCTAAAGTACACTATCTAGGAAAAAATATTCAGAACGAGATAATTTCTCTTTTATATAAGAATATTAAATTATACATTGTTCGTAAAATTAAACAAGCTAGATATTGTTCGATAATTTTAGATTGCGCCCCTGATGCCAGCAAGATTGAACAAATGACATTTATGATAAGGTATATATGTATTGAGAAATCTAATTCTAACGAAGTTATCGTTAAAACTAATGCGAGTTTTTTTCGTTTCCTTCCAGTTGAAAGATTAACTGGAAGAGAACTTTCAAATTTAATAGTTGAGAAACTTAAAAAAAAATTAGGGCTAAATTTGCTAGATATGCGGGGCCAGGCCTACAATAACGGAGGGAATAAAAAAGGCGAGAAATCAGGGGCTCAATTTAAAATAAAAACGTTAAATCCGCGAACAATTTATGTGCTATGTAGTAGCCGCTCTTTAAATTTGGTCGCTAATGACATGGCAAAAGCATCCTTAGGAGCCTGTACTTTTTTTAATATAGTTCAAAAAAAATTTCTTTCCATCAGCTTTTCTTTGGGTTATACACTATCTGGCCAAAAGTATCCGGACACCCAGTGGTATGGACTTAGAGCGTCCTGAGGCACATATTAATATGATGTTGGTCCCCCTTTTGCATGGAGCCCAGCCTACACACGTTTGGGAAGGTTTTCCACCAATTTTTGACAGCTGACCATAGGAATTGCCTTCCAGGCATCCATCACCGCTGGCTACGTAATCTGCGCTCTAATTCATCCCAAAGGTATTCTGTGGGATTTAGATCGGGGCTCTGAGAAGGCCAGCCCAGTTTTTGAACACCGATTTCTTCAAACCACGTCTGTGTAAGCCTCGATGTGTGAATGGAGCAGTTATCCTTCTGGAAGAGAAATCGGCCTTCCCCGAAATATTGCCATAGAGTTGGGAGTGCAGCATTGTCCAGAATGTCCACATACATCTCAGAGTTCACCTCATGTTTCCAATCACAGGAACTAACGGACCCAGGCTAAACCACGAGAACCACCCCCACAGCGTTATGCTTCCACCACCAAACTTAACAGTCGGCACAATGCAGTCACTAAAGAAACGTTCGCCGGGGATCCGCCAAACCCAGACGCGTCCATCCGACTGCCAGACTGTAAAGTGAGATTCATCACTCCAAAGAACAGTTTTCCACATGTCCACAGTCCAATGATGATGAGCTCTACACCATTGCAATCGATGCTTCGCATTCTGTGGAGTGATGTTTGGCATGTGAACGGCTGCACGGCTATGGAAACCCAAGTTTTTTAACTCTCGACGGACAGTCCTGCTACTAACACTAATTCCTAATGAACTTAGGAACTCCTGAGAAATTTCCACCAACGAGGACTTGCGATTTGGTTTCACTACCCTTTTCAGAGTTCTGTGGCTGCGTTCACCAAGTATTTTTGGCCTACCGGTTCGTTTTTCTGCCGTTTCACTGCCTCGATGTTTCCATTTCACAATTACATCACTCACAGTGAATTTAGGCTTCTGTTGAATGTCCGCAATCTCATGAACTGATTTCCCACAAAGGTGGCATCCCACTATACTGCCACGATCAAACTCATTAAGTTCCTTTGACTTACTCATTGCCTCAAAAACACATAAATATATACAATCTGACAAACCACTACCAACACTTTTATAGCTTTCAATTACGTATCAAATTGCGTCACTCTCCAGAACCACTCTTTTAAGAAGTGTCTGGATACTTTTGGCCAGATAGTGTATTATTAAAATGTATAAAGGGCATAAAATTTTAATACCACTTAGTGTAAATAGCTGGGAAAGCTGAATAGAGGCTTATAAACCCTTAAGTTATAAATTGGGAGGTTTTTATGATGCTTAGTTTTTATAATAATGCTGAAATTGACAACTCTGTTCAGAGATGAGGCCTCTGGATTAAAATCTGCTTAACAATTCAAGTTCCTATGGCCATCATTATTTGGTAAAAAATCTTTAATTACATTAAAATCAAATAAGTAAGCTATTGCAAACAAAATATTACGATCTACCATCTACTATGGAACTATCAAAAAATTGTAAAGATTTTCCTAAGGATGTGACTTTTGATAAAATGCACTGTGATGCAAAAGAACTGGCTGTCGAGATTGATATCTCTGCTAACTTTGAGGTGACGCAGCCACGTCACAGAGTTCGACGGAAAAATGTGAATTTTAATTATGAAGCACAAAATGATGCGATGGAATATCCTAAATTAAAATTCAAGATAGAGTTTTATTTTTTTACATTGGACGAAGCAGTTAATGCCTTGGAATACAGATTTAATTTAATGAGTACTGACAATAATTTTTTTCAATTTTTGTACAATATATATGATCTAAGAGACTTTAACTTTATTAATTAAACTTTAATTAATTAACCTTAACCTTAAAACTTTAATTAATTAAAAACTCTAAAAATTTAGAAATGATGTTGACCGACGGAGAATCATTGGATGTAAACGCGCTTGATTGAGCAGATGAGATACTGTCAATTTCAGCTTTAGAAGGCAAAAAAAAAAAAAAAAAACCCAGTTGAAGTTTTAAAATTTATTTCCGTTTTAGAATTTGCTCCAAATCTTGCTATTGCATTTATTTTACTTTCTTTGCTAACAAGTTTGGCAGGTGCAGATATTATGTCTCAAAATTAAAATTAATAAAAAATTTCTTAGAGTTCACACAAATTTTAAAGATAGATTAAATGACTTAGCTACATTGGCTATCGAACATGAAATAGCTGAACAAATTGATCAGAAAATTTTCAGAATTAAAAGTCAGAAGAAAACAGTGGTAATGTTTTATGTGTTTTAGTTTTATATATGTATATATAAATATATATATATATATATTCAAAATTTCTCTACAAGAGAGAGATGAATTACATGATTAATACTTAAAAGAATATCAATTGCCAGATAACAAGACAACAGAATTTAGAAGGAGATATGAAAGATTGAAATAACACAGTAAAATATAAAAGAATGGATGCTTCAGTATTTTCAACATTGCTGACTTAGGACAGCTAGTATACATAAAATTTTCTTTAAAAAAATCCTTCTGTATAAAAGTGGGGTTGAACATGTTTTTTGGCCAGCCAACCTTCCCCCTTTTTTGTTAATAATACCAAGCAAATACCAATTGGAAATAATGGATAGGAAATCTAAATCCATTATAAGGAAAAGGTAACTTACCCAAAAATTGCATACTGAAATGCAGAGCCCGCGCTAAATCTGAGTACAATAAACAAGTTATTGCCATATATATATATGTGTGTGTGTGTGTATATATATATATATATATATATATATACTGTTAGCTCCCTTTTTTCTTCGCAAGGAATATTCAACTTTTATAGGTGTGCATATATGAACAAGTTTTATTTTTTTTAATAATAGTTTTTTCTGTCCGGGACGGCAAAATTGCTAGAGCCGGCCCTGCGCATATTATCTGAACATTTAGACATGAGAAATCTGTGTGCAAGATGAGTGCCGCGTTTGCTCACACTCGAGCAAAAACAGTGTCGTAAAGATGTTTCAATTGAGTATTTAGCGAAATTTTATAGCAAGAAAGTAGAATGTTTGCGTCGTTTACATCAACTTCCTTTTTTGTCATTTGCAGTGTAAAATAATATGAACGACATCTTTTCCTTTTTTTACTTGTGTTTATCTAATAGCTTTCATTTTTAACTGATAAAAACAATCAACATCTGGTGCTATTTTATGCAAATAATTTGGAGAAAAATCGCTTTTCACCGAGATAAAATTAAAGTATCCTGTAATGGAGAGTTTTGAAAAGTAAAAGGGGGGGGGAAAGGAAAGAGAGTATGTAGTTTTTAAGGAAGAAAATAAAGTGCACGTGCTTATAGATTAGAAAAAAAAACTATCTTATATTTCCTATGAAATAGGAATATTGATATTTCCTATGAAATAGGAATATTGATATTTCCTATGAAATAGGAATATTGATATTTCCTATGAAATAGGAATATTGATATTTCCTATGAAATAGGAATATTGATATTTCCTATGAAAGGAAGCTTTGTGAAAGAGATGCAAGGAAAGAAATAAGAGTTCGCTTGACGGAGGAAATACTTCGGGAGTAGCTAAGATCAACATTTTCCGTAAAAAACTATTCCAGGTTCAGGCGGATTTTAAGAAACTGGGTACTTTGAAAACATTTTGCAAAACCGGAAATTTACCTTTATACTATAGCATCGAGATAATTTTCAAATAGGCTCCCGAAAACTCTTAGATTTTATGGATCCATTGAGTCTTTGAGTTTCAACGTTTCATTCTATTAGACCTCTAACCGATACTTTTTTCATAAAGTTTTAGAAAAAAAAAAGAATATTAGGATATTTTTACGTATACAAATACACTAAAAAGGTATAAAGCAGCTTTGGTTATAATAAAACGAATTATAATTGACAGCACCTTGTGATAAAAGCGGAAATATAACTGCTGTTAATTTGTCACAGTCACAGTACAATACTTTCATTACTCCTTCTTTTAAAATTTAACTAATTGTTATTTACTAAGCAATACCTGAACAGAAATGAAAACTAGTACAAAAAAATGCTTTCTGTATCTTTGGAAGAATGAAACAGACTAAATTAGAGTGAATAAGAAATGTTTGTAGATGAATATGAAAAAGATACATCTAAATTATTCGAAAACATTATTTCATTTTTAATGGAAAAAAACAGAAAGTTCAAGAATAACTAAATAAAACAAATGCTGTATCAAGGAATCACTTGCGGAACCCAAGTGGTTCTTCAATTACTTTAGCATCTCATGTATACAATTGCATTAATTGTAATTATAATGCCACTTATAATACACCCACTCCCATACTGTCCGAATGTGTCCTCTTTTCATACTGTGACGGATCTATTCCCGTCATTTTTCTACTAATCCTCTTGGGGAAACTTTGGGGCTAGCATTCACATTAATTCACAGCCTTTCAAGAAGAAACCATGATATTTAAATTAGTTTGACTATATAAAGTCTATAGGTTTTGTAGATGTAAGATAGAAGGAGCCGGCCAGCTGTTGCGGTGTTACGTAAGTGTGAATATTGGAATATTTTATTCACAAACATAGCGCGAGTCAAGGAAGTAATTGCTAAGATATTAAATTATTAGATTGAGGATCTAAGATAGATGAAATTAGGATTAGTTATCGGTTCATTAGCGCGTGTTCTCCTTATCTAGTTCATGTAACCGGGTTTACTTAGAGTTAGTCATTGAGATTGGATAACTCGCTTTATATATCACTCCTAAGGTTTCCTTTTGTGGTTTCACTTGTGATTGTTTAATTGTGTTTGAAGAGAAATAAAACTAATTGTTATTATGGAAGTTGCTGGTGATGCTTTGTTTTCCCCCACACCTTTAGCCAGGCAAGACGGAGAGAGAGGGGTGCAGAATAGGCAGACACCCCCACAACACATACGGTTTATTCAAATAAAATATATAAAAAAAAATATTGCTAACATAGAGCGAATGTGTGGGCCTGTCAGCCTCCTTCAAATTCTTTGTTCCTATATTCTGTCGGGTAAAGAAAAATACGCACCTTATAATTTAAATAGCGCCATCTAGTGTGGCATACATGAATCCTAACATATCCCCCCCCCCCATCAAGAAATTATTCTTGATGTAGAGGAAGTTTACAAAGTTTATGAATTGGTCTTTCAAATAGACCTTTAACAGTTTTAAGAGTTACTACTCTCACCACGCCGTTTTTACCTGGATGCATTTCAATTATTTTATTTATTATTTTATTATTTATTTATTTATTATTATTTATTATTTATTTATTTATTATTTATTTATTTATCCCGGAGGAATATTATCCTCTCTAATAATTTCAATTTCTTTAACTTTAAAATTATTTTTTGGATAATTCCATTTAGTTCTATTTTGTAAATTACTTAAATAATCAACTTTCCACTTTCTCCAAAACCCTAATTTCATTTTTTGGACAATATCCCAACGTGAACGAATAGAAAGTTCATCATCATTGGTATTCTCAGGGAAAGAGGTAATAACCTCACCTATGAGAAAATGAGAAGGAGTTAAAATACTTAAACGGTCTGGATCATTGTCACTATCCAAAGAAGCTAGAAGCCTTGAATTCAGAATTGCCTCTACTTGCATTAACAAAGTGCGGAACTCCTCAAAAGTTAAATTTGTGTTACCAATGACCCTTTTTAAATGGAATTTAACACTCTTGCTTCCCATAATCCTCCAAAATGAGGACTCAATGGAGGGCTAAAATGCCACTCTATAGTCACTTGGCATAAAAAGTAGCAAAAATGTTCCTTTTCACTAAGTTTTGAAACAAAATTAAATATTTCTAACAAATTTCTCCTTGCATCAACAAAAGTGGTACCATTATCACAATAAATGTGCTTAGGTGCTCCTTTTCAAGCACAAAAGCGTTTCAATGAGGCAATAAAAGCCTCAGAAGTGAGACCACTCACTAGCTCCAAATGTAGAGCTTTGGAAGCAAAACATACAAAAAGATCTATACATCCCTTAGTAGTCTTTGCTCCTCTACATCTATATCTTAAAACATTCATAATTCCAGCATAATCTACACCACAAACAGAAAATGGTCTACTGGGAGTTAGTTACTCTATGGGCTGGCAGATCACCCATCATTTGCTTGGATGCAGTTTCTCGATAACTACAATATGTTATACATTTATGAATACACTTTTTTACAATCTTTTTTTATACCAATAATCCAGTAAGTTTGCTTAATAATACCTAATAATGCATTACATCCAGCATGCAATTTACAATTAAGTTACAAATCTCATGCTGATTTGGCAAGATGATTGGGTGCTTTGCACCATACTGGAGTGTCAAATTTCGAAATCGACCTCTTACTCGAATTAAACCATATTTTTCCATGAAAGGACAATGAGCAGACAATATACTTTTTTTTTGCTACAGGCTTATTAACTTTAATGCAATTGATTTCCTCTTTAAAAAAAATAAATTTTGAATGTACGAAAATATTTTATTACTTGCCTGTCTCCTTTCGTATGTGGTTAAAGGACGAAAATGGTATTTACCTTTGTAATCTAAATTTAATTTCATTTTGCCAACTCTAGCTTTACAGTTTATGATGTATATAAAACAAAATGCAAAAATATCAATAATTTTAGTAAATGATGAAAATTTTAAAAATAAAGAGTCAATAAAGTCACAGTTGACAGCCACAGGGAAGCTAAAAGCTGCCCGTTTTCTTTCCTTTGTCACTAAACTAGTCTGATCATCTCTTTTGGGTTGCTTAGGCCAATAGTCCATTCCACAGGAAAGCCATTGAAGGCCTTCCCACCATAGAACACCTGTAGGAAGTTCTTTAGGTGATAAACCTCTGCATGCTGTGTCATCTGGATTCATCTTGGTGGGCACATAACGCTAACTGTCCGCTGGAACCATGTCCAAAATTTCGGATGCAAAGCAAAACTTATAGTTCCTTGGATGAGAATACAGCTAAGATAAAACCACTTGTGAATCAGTCCATGCATAAAATTGAACATCATACTCCTTGTAGATGTTCTTACAGGTTGCATAAAGTCGTTCAAGCAATAGCGCACAGTTGAGCTCCAATCTTGGAATTGACACAGGCTTTAGAAGTGCCACCCTTGATTTAGCCACCAAAAGAGTCGCCTTGGTATTACCATCGGCTTGTGGCTGCACAGCATAGATGACCAATGCGTAGGCCAACTCAGACGCATCACAAAAACCATGCAAAGTCACTTGTTGGCTAGCTGTGTGGATTAAACACACTTGCTCAAACTCCTTCTGGAATGTTTTCCATTTTGTTGCAAGTGCTTCTGGAAGAGGACTGTTCCAGTCTAATTTCAACAGCCATAACAGTTGATAAAAAATCTTAACAGACACTGTACATGGAGTCAGGAAACCAAGAGGATCGAACAATATTGCCGATTGAAAAAGAAAAGAACGCTTAGTGATATTGTTCGGAAAATTTACATCCAAATTGAAAATAAAGGTATCTTTCACAGAATTCCAAGTAAGTCCTAGAACCTTCAAAAATTCATCAGGAAGGATTTCCAAATTAGCGGTGTCTTCTACTCAATTTGAGGAAATAAGGGAAAGTGCATCTAGTGAATTGGAACGCCACTTCCTAAAGTGCAATCCTCTTGCTTCTAGTACTTTAGAAAGTGTTTTTATCGAAGTGACTCACAATCTTCCTCACTCGAAGTGGTACCTGCCATTAAAAAGATTACTTTATAAGGGATGAAACAGCAGGATCATCTCTTTTTAGATCTAACCCCACTTCAAACAAGCAACGAGTAGCTAAATACGGTGCTGATGTTGTATCATATGTTACAGTGCAAAGTTTATATTCCCGTCTGGGAGAGTTCTTTGATTCTCTCCACACAATGCGCTGTAAATTTTGATCTTCCTGATTAACTAGTATCTGCCTATACATCTGTTGGATGTCGTCTGAAAAGGCAATTTCATTTAATCTAAATTTCACTAAAATCGAGAAGAGGTCAGGCTGTAACATTTTATCTATTCCCAAAATTGAATTGAGAGAATTTCCCATAGAAGATTTACAAGGGTCATCAAATACAAAGCGTAATTTCGTTGAAACACTGTCAACTTTCAAAACAGAAAATAAATTTTAGAGTTCGTAGATTTCACTTTATTTTCCACGGGTGTTATATGCCCCAATGTTTAATATTCCGTCATAAAATTTTTATACTGCCTTTCAAAGTCCTTATCGACTTCAAATCCTTTCTCCATTGCAAGCAAACGAGAAATCGCTATTCCCTTAGTATTACCCAATCGTGAGGTGTCTCCTTATCTCGATAATTTTACTATAAATCTACCTTGATCATTATAGTTAAAATTTGATCGAAAATGATCTTCACAAAAAAATCCCTCATCGGATAAAAATTGTTTTCTTTAATGGTAATTCTTCCGTTTCCCAAACCCTCAGAAGAAGCGAATCGGTATTTAATTCGTTCCCAATGCTCAAAAAAGGAGAATACAATTAATTTGGTACCTTATTTTTATCATTAAGCTTTCCTGCTATAACCCATCCAAACATATAGTTTTTTGAGCAATGGGTTCATTTTTAGATCCAACAATTTTTCATCTACGAAGAATTTCAAAAAAAAGAAAGAAAAAATGGCAGTTATAGAGACTGCCTATAGAAGTGAAAACTTAGAACTTTTAGTATTAAAATTTGAAATTTCATAATGTTAATTTCACTTAAAATTATCAACATCAATCTGATTTTCACATCTATTTACACTCCAAGCAACAATTATATTCATGTTTATATGGTTTCTTATTATTCAAATATATTACGAGCCGTACAAGATCATGACAAAATATAAATACAATTCAATTGAAATATCAATTAATATACAATCATATTATTTATGCATAGTATTTGTATTTGCTTAAATTTCAATGTACTTGATTTTTAACATTACTTTAATTGTTTTCATCATTGTCATCATTACTTTCAACAATACTTAAGACTTCTTGCCCTTTCAATTACACTCATGTCCATAAATTAAGGATAATGAAGTTCAGGCAAAGAAAGATACAGAAGCAAAATAAATTTGACTAATTTGTAAAGTCCATTGATTAAACAAAAGGTAAAGAGCAAAAAAGATGCTATATGTTTGACATAATTGATAAAAATTGTGATTTTTACTCCCTGGAGCAAATTTCAAAAAACAACCTATTTACAAAAAACAGTATAACATGGTTAGTATGATTGTTAATACGGAGTATGTCTCCCGGACGATGCAATACAGGCCTTACAACGTCTACGCATGCTGAGTATCAAATTATCAATATGATCTTGGGGAATATTACACCACTCATCAAGCAATGCCCTCCGAAGTTCCGGTACACAGGTAGGAGGGGGTTGACGGGCTGCAATTCGTCGGCCGAGCATATCCCACACATGCTGTATTGGATTCAAGTCCGGTGAGTATGCTGGCCAATCCATACGGGTGATATCCTCCGATTGAAGGCATTCGTCTACAATGTTTGCACGGTGAGGACGGGTGTTGTCATCCATAAACAGAAATTCAACCCCCATGGCACCCTGAAACAAACGTACACATTGTTCAAGAATGACATCCCGATAGATGTGGCCTGTCATCATTACATTCTGAACATGCACGTCAGTTCTGGAACCAAGAATAATTCCTCTCCAAACGAGCCATCCTGCACGACCGTAACGGTGTCGTTCAATGGTGTTCTCTTGGTGGTAACTTGTACCTGGCGCTCTCCATATGAAAGTCCGGCGAGAATCAGACTGCAAACTAAAAATGGGCTCGTCGGAAAACATCACACAAGACCACTGTTGTGGTGTCCACGATGCATGCTCTCTACTCCAGGTTAATCGCAGGCGACAGTGAGTTGCGGTAAGGGGAACACATCTGACAGGCCTACGAGCATATAGACCAATGTGCCCTAAGCGTCTATTCACGGTCTGCCTTGAAACTGTCGTACTGGTAGCTGAAGATAGCTGACGAGATAGGTCTGATGCTGTGTTCCGTCTGTTTCTTTTGGCGGTAACTGCCAAATACCGGTCCTCATTCGACGTTGTAACTCGGGGACGACCTGTGCTGTAAAATCTACTTACATTACCATCATCTTGGAATCGTTGCCAAAGCCTGGAGATGACACTCTGGACGATTCCAAGTTCCTCGGATACTTCCAGCTGGGTACGTCCACATTCCAGTCGTCCGATAGTACTACCACGTAAAAAATCATTCAAATGCTTCCTTTGTGCCATAACTATGCGGTTATTGCACTGAAAGGCTTTTAAAGCGCTTGTGAACAATTTTACTTCTTTGCCACCATTCCTTATATACCCCTCTCTTACACTCTCATCATTGTGACGTACTATCCGCGCCATCTGGTGGTTTCCTGTAATTTGCATTATCTTCTTCAAGATGTGTGTGATAATTCTACAGGTGAAATTTTTATTTTAGAGTTCAATTTCTGTGTGATTCTGAATTATCCTTAATTTATGGACATCAGTGTATTTTATTTTGTTCTAAGAAAGATACAATAGGCTTATGATAACTAAAGTAAGAAAGGAAAATGTTTGATTCAAATTTATCTGAGTATCACGTTAAAACTGCATCGATCGTCGTTATATATTTTGTAGTACTGAGTTTTCGATCATTGGACATATTTAAATTAAGTGTTTCAATTAGAAATTTAATTAGTGGTAAATTTTTATCATCTGCAAAGTTAATACTGAAGTCTCCACTTAAAATCATCGGTACATTATCATATTTTTCGCCAAATCTTTTTTCGAGTATTTCAGAATCTTCTTTTGTATAAATCATCAAATTTTCGAAGAAAAATTGTTGCATATGTCTTATAGATTTTCCAGGTGAAATATAAAGGTCAACCATTTATATGTTTTGCCCGTTCTCAGAATCGCAACGAGCAACGCATTTTCGCCTGTATCAGAAACATTAACACCCCAATGCTTCTAGTGAATTTAGTATGTACGTCCATATATGAAGTAATGAAGTGTGTCGTATCTTGAGTATTGTGATAAATAGCTACGCTTGCTGCTGGAACTTCAGGTCTTTTATGACTTCCCACAAAGTTGAAATTCGGAATATCAAATGGTTCTTCGTTTTTCATACGAATTTCTGACAAAAGAAGAACATTTGTCTCTATTACGAAAGCATCATTTTTTGGGTCAGCTGCTTGCGCATTCAAACTTTGACAACTGAATAAAAATATCGATAATCCTTTCTTGTTGGATATGAATTCTAGAAAAGTTTTGGTGACCGTTTGTAGTGTAATGTTCTGTAACCTTTTCAATTCTAAAGTTAGATCCTCTCGATGACTTGTTGATCTTTTATGATGTTCATTTGTATTAATAACCATATTTTAAACTTCGACACATTAATCTTGAATTATTATTAGATTTTATAAAATTTTTAATTTCAAAAGCCACGATAAAAATTTGATTGAACAACTAGAAGTCTGTTTTACCACGGTAGTAAGAAAACGTCTAAGCCACTGTGAAATACTAATCTGGATTGCGTGATGCATTGCAGAGATTAAATATTAGAAAATAAATAATACAAAATTTTCAAACGCTAGAATAAATACGAAGATTTAAAATAATTTTCTGTTATTTATTTTTTTTATCTTAAAAATATCAGTTTTTTTTATTTAGTACTCACTATTGTACGGCACAATGATTCTTCAATTAAACGATTCAAATAATAATCAAACAAAAACACTATTTTAACAATGCACAGTATATACACATTGAACTTTTCACTAAATCCATTCAATTTCACTTATAAGATATACACAGCACTATATGTCAGCTGTATAGCTACAGATATACTGCTATAAGCATGTCGGTGACGCGAAAGCACGAGATTTCACCCATCCAAAAAGTACCTAAGGCGAACAGCACACTGCGCGGGCGCCAGTCAGAGCATGTCGGTGACGCGAACCCATAAGATTTTCCCCTACCAAAAAGAGCCCAACGCCGCTAAAGAAGTTTTCACTTCAAAAAACCCAATCAGATCCTAAAATTACATCACATTCTTTAAGGCGCATAAAATCCTCATTTAATATAGTAACTGATTTCAAATAGTCCAAATCTTTCACATCCAAAAACTCCGAAGGTATTTGTGAAGTGACCTTATTTAAAATAAAAGCGTTTACTTCACTCCTCTCATTAGAAAACTGTGATCCGATAACTAGATCAACACAGCCTTTAGTTTGACCTGCAGTAACCCCTGCGATCCCGCGGAGAGAAATTTTACTGTGTTTTCTCTTTAAACCTAAAATATTTATAACTCTTTCAAATAAAAAACAGCACTCAGACCCAGAATCTAATAATGGTCGACAGATAAAGGATTCATTACTATGATTATTAGAATAGATTTTTACATTTGCCGTGGGGGGGGGGGAGAAAAACAAAAACTTAACTCACTGTTCACGGAAGCCTCAGAATAAATTCCCGGACCCCAATTTGATCTACGACCTCACTCGCTTCGCTATTACTAGTCTCTGCGTTAGTTCCCTCCCTCTGTGAGGTTTCGTTTTCCTCTAACGATGTAAACAACGCATTTCCGTTAGGCTTTTTTTCATGTAAAAGAGTATTATCGAACTTAGAAGAGCACAAAGAACATTTTAAATGATGATTAGAGCAAAATTTATATTTATGATTATTTAAACAAAAAGTACAATGAAAAACGTTTTAGAAATTTTTTTTCTAGAATTAACATCCATATTCTTAAATTGAATACATTTAAATAAAGGATGTGTTCCTTCACATTTTAAGATCTTATCATTTTCAATATTTGAATTTGCATAATTACTCCATATTGGAATTTTACATTCAGATTCATTATTTAACATTAATTTTAAAGAAGAAAACCTCACGTTTAGGAAATCAAGGAATGCTTTCATGTTTGGAAATTCTTCTTTGGATGATTTAATAGCCCATAAACGTCTACTTTCTGTGGATCAATTTTTTGCAACAAAAAATAAATTAACCAGCAGTCTTTACTAGAAGCCTGCTCACATAAAGCATTAAGACCTCTTATGCATTCATCACTTGTGTCCAATATCTTACGCAAATTAAAACTATTGTCTTTGGAAATAGGTTTTTGATCCAAAAGCGTTTTAATTAATGACTGAACAATTTGTTTTTTGTTGTCATACCTATCTAACAATTTTTGCCAAGCTTCTTCATACGAATCATTAGATACAGGAATATTCTTAATTAACGAAGTTGGCTCATTAGTAAGTAGACCTTTCAAATACTGAAATTTTTCAATGTTCGATATTGACACTTATCAATGCACAGTAGAAACAAATAAATCCTTGAAATTTATCCAGTCCTTAAAATTACCACTAAACTGTGGTATACTCAATTTTGGTAACCTAAAATTACTGCATTTGAGTTCGAAGTAATTGAACTTTCTACAGAATTTTGTGTTCCACTTAAATTTGAAACATTTAATTCATCTAATTTATCTGTATATTTCGCATTCAAATTAAAATATCTTTCTTCGAATTCTTCGAGTTCAGATTCCTCTAAACTCAAAGTCGAATCTAATCGCACGAATTATTTAAATAAATTATCCAATCTGGATAAACGAATAGAAATTTCATTTCTAGTATTTATTTCATCATAAGTACTTTCTAGCCTGGTCAAAGATACTTTTATGCGACCTCTGGCTATACGATTTTGAGCCATTTGAACTTTCCTGTTTTGCTCATATCAAAAATTAACACACACAAAAAAAATCCAAATCAATAATGCAACAATATGCAGTAAAATAATGAAACCAAAGATAATTCAGTTTTTTCATTCAAATTAATTCTAGGCACTTGAATGCACAATAAGTCCTAATATAAATTTCAAATATCAGTTATCAGAAATATTATTCAAAATGACTTGTATCGCGCGCGTTAAGGGTGCTTCCACTTTTCATGGCGTTCTCTTTTCAAACGGTTTATTCCAAATAAAATATATAAAAAATATCGCTAACACACATAGAGCGAATGGCCCACATTCAGCCTTCTTCAAATTCTTTGTTCTTACATTCTGTTGGATAAACAAAAATACACACCCTATAATTTAAACAGCGCCATCTAGTGGCATACATGAACCCTAACAGAATGTGTGTTTTTAAATTAGCCAAATTAAATTACAAATTTTTGTAATGTTTTACTTATTGTGTGTCTGTCTTTATTATTTACTTATTGCTCTTATTGTTTTCTTTTTAATTTACTTGATGCAAACATGAAGCAAATAAGCTCTGAGGTATATAAAATAAACTTTTCTTCTAGTCGCATTCCATTAATATCACTCACAGTTTTATTTCGCATTTATGAATATTTAATTATATAATTCAGCGTTTCTCAAACTGGGGGGGGGGGGGCGTGAGCCTATTGAAAGGTCGAAGACAAAAGATTATTTAAAAGAATTATTTATTTACTAAAAGTAAACAAGCAAAATACATTCTGACGTAATAAAAAATAAAATACACATTTGCACTGATATAATACACTTATAAATGTATCAGTACTACACTAGGTATTTGAAAATTAATTTAAAAATTCTAAGTTAAGAGCAAGTTTAATTATTACCAGTTACTCCATGGGCTTGTCAAATAAAGAATTATTTACAAAATTTAGCATGTATCTTGATAATTTGTACGATTTATAATTATTCCCTAACTGCCGATTAAAAGTTACGTGATTCACTCCCCAATGCCACCATTTTCCACGGAGGCATGCGTATGTGATTTATTGCGGGAGGGGAGGGAAAGGAACAAATAAACAATCCCCTGAAATATGTAAATTCTTCGCAAATACTGTCTTTGAAGGATCTTTCATTGCATTCCAAAGCCTTTGGAATAATTTTATGGATAGCAGTGCCCAGAAAAGATCGTACTTCGGAAAGACGTATTTATACGTCTGGGGTTACTAACGCACTAGCTGAGCGAGACGCTTATATACGCCGGTAGCAATTAAGAGGTTTTTGTTGTATTTTAGCTTTAGCATCAAAGCATATTATTATTGAACTCAACACATTCTTATTGTATGGAGGGGGGCGCGATGAAAATTATGATTGAATATTGGGTCGCAAATATTGAAAGTTTGAGAAGCACTGATGTAATTGTATTAGGAATTTCAGTATAAAAAAACATGTGTTAAGCAAAATATTTGGAGGAAAAGACTTCCGAGGTATTTCTATTGTCACCAAAAATTTTAGTTTAATAAAAAAAAGAGTATTACCGACAGTTTCACCTGCCTGCCTGAATTTTGTGATTAAATAACGATAAGAACTCGTTCATACTCACACATACAACGCATACCTTAAATAAATATCAAAACAACCACCTTCAAACACATAAACTTATGAAATATTATACAACTAATGGTACTTCTAATGACATTCTGTTATTCCTCACTCATACCTTTTATTTACAGACAAAAATATCTATTTATATAGTATTATTGCGAACTACTGTATTACACTTTACATCACCCAAAATATCTTGGAGGTGAAGATAGTTCCAAATTTACTGTCCCTTTAAATGAAACTTTTTTGTAAGAAAAAGGATGAAAGTATTATGGTTGACGGTTTAATTTAAATATCTCTGTGTTTATAATAACTTAACATTGTGTTCACATTTTAACTAAAGCTTTTTCAAAATACTATTCCTTGGCTGATTTTCAAACGGGCCCGCACACACACAACCCCCCCCCCCATCTTTGTCTCTCTTAAAATTAGAATCCAGGGAATTTTGTTAGAGATATTTGTCTAATCATATTTTATTAATGCCACAGTTATAGTTACTATATTCATCTTTGTAACCTAGAGGAAAAGTGACAAGAGGAAAAATAATTGTAAGTAGTTATATTTAATGCAGAACTAAACAATCCATCTTTAAAATGAATTTTATTCATACACGTCAGAAGATCGATTCGCTTTAAAAGAAATCGAACGTTTTACCTCTCAGGAATAATGTCATACGATAGGTAGGATTCAGTTCTTTGTTTTAAAAGTCTCCCAAATTTTCCCAAGAATATGTTTTAGAAACTTTCATTGTTTTCATTTTCTTTTGCTAGAAACACTACATTAATTCTTCATAATTAGTTTTTCATTTTATGTGAATAATTCAACGTTAATTTTTCGTGGTATTAAAATAGTGATTCCTGAGGAGATGAGGCATTTTCATAGACGAAACACAGAAAAATCCAAAGGTAAAATTAATAATTAAATGTGAATTAGTTCAATATTGCATTTTTTTGAGGTGTTCATTATTCGTATTATTGCAATTTTTTATGATAATACTGTAAGTACTTTATTTACTTTAATAACTTACTCATAGTTTATCATGTTTTGATTAAGGGTAGAGTAGCATGGGAAAACCTTGTTTGAAAAGAGGTGCCATCAAAAAAACTTGTGGAAATATCGAATTAAAGAATTTTTGAAAGATTCAATTCATTGACCAGGTTATTAATAGAACAATTATTTCTAATTTATATTTAAAAAGCATGGTAAAAAATGCCCAAACGAAAGCTAAAAAAAATTTCGTTATTATTCTTTAATATTCTGAATGACGAAAACCCGCAGAACTCAGCTACTCATCGAAAGATTTTCAGATTTTATTTTCCGATCACCTAATTTTTCAACAAGAAAAATGAAATCAATTATTAAAATTTCAATGCAATAATAAGCAAAATAGACTTCAAAAGAAGCCACTGATATTGATCCTCGAATCTCAGTGCAATGAAAATTATTTCGAATTAACTCAGCAATTTGAGAACTGTAGATGTTACTAGTTGCTTTTTTAAAAATATTCTAAATCACTGAAAAATTAGCATCTTTAAATATGGCCACTAGACACGTGGGACTAGTTTTATTAGGAACATTTACTTTCATATTATTATGATTACAGAAATAACACATAAATAGAGTTGTCTAATAATTATAATCACAATCAAATGTTTAACTAAATTCTGTTTGATTATTATATTAATTATTATTAAAATGGTAATAAGAGAAATATTTCTTTCAAATTAATTTCTAGTTGCGCTCCTTTTCTTTAGCACTCTGGTGCCCTCTCATTAGTGCATTAGAAACTTGATTTATTCATTTACGCGGTTTGTTCACAAAACATATATCTAGATAAAAAAAATTCACTTAAAATCTTGGTCATATTTTCTGTTGAATGCGACAAAAATATTACTATTCATTCAAATAGGCTTGAATATTTGATAGCCATAAGAACACATGCATACAATCCCTCTACACAGAGTTACATTTTTCGAATGGCTTGGATGTAGCTCTTATTCAAGAATCCATTGAAAAGACAGCTCATCTTAAAATGTTCAAGAATCTGTGAATTTGCCTGAAATATCTACATCTGTGATCAAGATTATTATACATTTCAGTTTTAAACACTTACTCAAGATAAACAGCAAAAACTCTTCCAATGAAGCTTTTTTATGAAATATCATGTTTATATGAAACATTTTATAACAATACAGGGTATACTGATAGATTTTATACTGGTATTATATATATATTAATTTTATATTTAAAATATGTTAAAAGAAACCTCATATTTTTCTATGTCAACTTTTTTATGTGTACATCATTAAAAGAAAGGGTTTATCTGAAATGGAATCATGGGTCTCGGCTTCTTTGGTAAGAAGGTTCTCGGAATTAAATAAAAAATAGGAAGTTTAAACTGTCTTCACCGAAGATTAAAGAATAGAACCCAAACTCGAAACCTTTTCCCCTATAAAAAATGTCCCAACATAGTAATACTACAATCAGACCTCATTATCATATAGTGAGTAACATATTTTATTAAGAATTAACACGAAATACGTAGTACGATCCAAAAATTCAGGGACACTGCGGCCGTTGCTGACGACGAAAGTAAGTACCTAAATTTAAACCACTTGAAATGGATTCTCCCAACCCTTCCCTAACTGAACTGGTTGGTGTAGCTCATGTCATGTGACAGAATCACACGCGCAATTGTTATTTTCCGAAGCTAGCTAGCTTTGTTCTGCGATGCAAGAAAGATGGCTTTTCTTGAACAGAGTTGAACATTAAATTCTGTCAACGCTTAGGTAAAACAGCAATGGAGACTTTAGAAATGCTGAGTAAGGTGTATGGTGAATCTAGAATAGCGAAATCCAAGATTTACGAAAGGCATCGGCGCTTTAAAGAGGCTCGATAATCCATTGAAGATGATGAACACGTTGGACGACCAACTTCATGGAGCATGGAAAATGTTGCTTAGGTGTCAGAATGTTTTCCAAAAGGTCATCCTCAAACACTTGCACAAATCGCTGAAGATACTCACTTCTCGAAGATGTCGTTTGAAGGAATCTATTCATCGTAAGCGACCTCAGTTTTGGCAGAGTGACGACGGGTATCTTCTGCATGGCGACGCATCAGCACATCGATCCTAAGTGGTAAAAGCGTTCCTCGCCAAAACTCGCAATAACTTGCTTCCATATCCCCCCTATTCACCAGACTCAATCTCGCGTGACTTTTACCTGTTCCCATCAATGAAAAAACAATTCGAATAACGCCGTTTTGTGTCATCAGATAAGATGAAAAGAGCATCGCAGAAGGCCTTACGGGAGGTTGCGAAAAATGGTTTCCAGCTGTGCTCCCTAATCATATTATATCTCTCTACTTTAAATTCCAGATTTAGAACAACATAAACGATCTCCTTCCAGAACCAACTTCGAAGTTAGATTCTTATAATTCTCTTCATCAGATCCTTTCTGATTTTCTTCTCTTCCCCATTAATGCTTTCGATGTCTGAGTGGGAAGTGTACACTGACGGTTCCAAAATCGGTTCCACAAGGTTGGCTTCACCATGTGTATTTTTTTTATCGGGGCTCTCCCTTTAAAATGTATCTTTTTAAGATTCAGGATCTCAACTCTGTCTTTCAGGCAGATTTCTCTGCCATCGGTCTCTCTGTCTGTTGGGCAGTTCATCATAATGCTAAAATTCACATTTATCCTCATAGTTTCTACTCAATTCTCTTTCTTAATATTCTTACAAATAAATCCAGCTATCTCAATTCCATTAAACTTAAATTGTTTCAATTCAGGAGTTACTTCAATCTTTATTGGGTCAAAGCTCATAACAATAACTTGTATAATGACTACGCCGATTTTTCTGCAAAAAAGGCTGTATATGATAGTGTTTTTGGTTCCCGTTTCCCCCCTTCTCTCTAGTTCCTTAAATAAATTTATCCTAGAGTCTTAGACCTCTTGGAATGATTGCTATATGAGATAAAGGTCAAGTGCTTTTTTAATAATCCTAACTTTAACATTCTTACCATCTCTAAATATCTGATCCATTTTCTAACTAACAATGGCCCTTTCCGAGCTTTCTTGCACAGGTTCAGTTTCGTTTCCTCTCCAAATTGCTTATGTGGGTCGAGTCTATGGGGGTGCCTCTTCTTCTTTTGTCACCGGTTTCTTTACTAGCCACCCCACCCTCCCTTTGTGAGGGTTTCGCAACTGTTCCCGTGAGGGGACCAGCCCTATTGGTGTCTTTCCAAAAATATAATAAGAAAAAAAATTGGCAGTTATATAGAGACTGCCGATAGAAGTGAAAACTTAGAACTTTTAATATTAAAATTTGAAATTTCATAATGTTTGAATTAAAATGATCAATATCAATCTGGTTTTCACATCTATTGACACTCCGAGCAACAACTAAATGCATGTTTATATGGTTTTTTGTTATTCAAATATATTACGGGCTGTATAAGATCATCACAAAATATAAATACAATTCAAGTGAAATAACAATTGATATACAATCATATTATTTATAGATAGTATTTGTATTTACTTAAATTTCAATGTACTTTATTAATTTTTCAATGTACATTATTTTAATTGTTTGCATCATTGCCATCATTAATTTCAACAATACTTACACTTTTTGTACTTTCAATTATTTCATTTTGTTCTAAAAAAGATGCAATAGGCTTATGGTAACTAAAGTAAGAAAGGAAAATGTTTGATTCAAATTTATCTATCGCGTAACAACCACATCCATCGTCGTTTTATATATTATAGTACTGAGTTTTCGATCATTGGACACATTTAAACTAAGTGTTTCATTTAGAAATTCAATTAGTGGTACATTTTTATCATCTGCAAAGTTAATATTATTTATAGATAGTATTTGTATTTACTTAAATTTAAATGTACTTTATTAATTTTTCAATGTACATTATTTTAATTGTTTGCATCATTGCCATCATTAATTTCAACAATACTTACGCTTTTTGAACTTTCAATTATTTCATTTTGTTCTAAAAAAGATGCAATAGGCTTATGGTAACTAAAGTAAGAAAGGAAAATGTTTGATTCAAATTTATCTATCGCGTAACAACCACATCCATCGTCGTTTTATATATTATAGTACTGAGTTTTCGATCATTGGACACATTTAAACTAAGTGTTTCATTTAGAAATTCAATTAATGGTACATTTTTATCATCTACAAAGTTAATATTGAAGTCTCCACTTAAAGTCATCGGTACATTATCATATTTTTCGCCAAATCTTTTTTCGAGTATTTCAGAACCTTCTTTTGTATAAATCTTCAAATTTTCGATTAAAAATTGTTGCATCTGCCTCATACATTTTCCAGGCGAAATATAAACGTCAATCATTAATATGTATTGTCCATTTTCAGAATCGCAACGAGCAATGCACAGTATATACACATTGAACTTTTCACTAAATTCATTCAATTTCACTTATAAGATATACACAGCACTATATGTCAGCTGTATAGCTACAGATATACTGCTATAAGCATGTCGGTGACGCGAACGCACGAGATTTCACCCATCCAAAAAGTGTCTAAGGCGAACAGCACACTGCGCGTGCGCCTCTCAGAGCATGTCGGTGACGCGAATCCATAAGATTTTCCACTACCAAAAAGTGCCCAACGCCGCTAAAGAAGTTTTCACTTCAAAAATGTTTGGACCTTCTTCCTCTTTATCTAAGATTCTTCCCCTCCCTAATTTCGTAATTCCTTTTATGAGTGGTTTATCTGAGTTCCGTTTCTTTTTCAAAGTCTCTCCTTCTCATTAGAAGATTGGATCTGTGTGTTCTCGTGCTTGTGTGAGTGTTTTTTTTTTCTTTTTTTTTTCTTTTTGCATTTGCATTGTAGGTGTAAAGTACTTTTACTGTATTCTTCCACCAATTCTCAAGAATTTTGGGGAGAGTCCCTCATTCGGGAACACTTTTTGTATATGTATTTCGTTAGGTATACAAATAAAAAGTGACTTCTTGGAGGGTCAGTACGTAGCTCGAAACCCTTTAGGTGAGCTCGATTCTCCCGAGTAAGTAAGTAAGAAGTTATATGAACGTTGACCGAAGTGTATCGTCGCCCAAAGGGACTACTTAGAATGTGGATGTGCTTCGGTGCTGAGAACTATTCAGGGTAAGATTTTCTACACCTTGTCCCCTAACTTTTGGATCAACTACATATATTTTCTTATTACATCTCTAAATGAATGTGTAAATTTAAGAATGAAATGATTCTAAATATGATGTGCACATTTATATTATGTTTAATGCTGTGTGTTATTAACTTGCTATTTTAAAATTTATTGAGACTATGTAGTAAATGGATGTAAATTCCAAAACTGTATGCACAAAAATGAAAATTAACTCAATTTCCAACCTATGCTATTAGTCTAGTAGCTGTTCCTTTTGGCAATAGGGAGATAAGTCTTAACAGATTTTGATTCAAAAGAGAAAAAAATATACTTTCCAAAAGATTCATAAAATTGATATAAATTAGCTTAACTCTTGGATTAGACGTAGACATGTACAATTTAGTATCGTTCCAAGAAAAGTAATTCTCTTTTCATAGTTTATAATTAAATTTTTAATAAGTAAGATCCTCTCCTATTTTGGTTAATACCTCCAGCTCGATTTTATTCTTTGCTAATTGAGTTAACTTCTTTTGATAGCTTACGTTCATTTTCCAAAGTTGTGAATGCAAATCTACTAGAAGAAGAAAATTTTACAATTTGGGAAACGTCGAATCTCGATTTAAATTTTCTTTTTCCCTTTGCGAATAAATGTGATTACAATGTACCTTGATTTCCTCATTTTGTGTTAAGTTAATTATTATTTCAGTCTGAGACTTACTCAAGCTGTAAGAGCAAGTTGAAAGCTACGAATTTTTAGCTAGATAAAAGTTTTACTCTTTTAGCTCTTTATCCTTTTCCTGAACGTGTCTGGTTCATTATGAACTGCCTGCATTAGTTATATAAATAGAGCTAAATCTCTCAAATGCACATTCGTTTTTTTTTTTTGCTGCATTTTCTTTGCTCAGAGAAATTAATAGCAATACAATAGTTTTAAAATATTATTTCTTAACTCGCCAATTTTTATATTTAGTTTTTAATAAAATCCAATTTAAAATTTTAATTTTATTTTTGTTGCTGAAATTATTTCAACTCATCTGTCGATAAAGTATTGGAATGAAAATGAGCCCATGAAGCACAGTTGTTTGAAATGTTTCTAGCTACAGCAATTATTTAAATTTCTTTATCTAGAAACAGTTCAAAGTTAAGTAATTTACAGAAAAAATTATTTTTGCTAGTAGACTATAGATCAAAATTGGAGTATTTATCTTTCCTAGTCTATTGTTTTATTAAAAAAAGGCTACTTAATTTTTTAAAACTTTATTCAAGAAAAAGAATCCCATTTTGTTTCACGTTTTTTCCCACATTTTTTTGTTTTCATGATTATAGAAGTGAATATTGCTAAACTCATGAGGAAATAAGTTTATTCTGTTTGATATTTTGTTACAACTTTGAATTTTTTATCAGTTCCAGTTACTTGAATTTATTCACAATTCAAGTTCTCACTGGATGCTAAATGTTGCCGCGATTTTAATTTTGTCGAGAGTACCCGAACCCAATTGATACTCGAGATCTCTTACATGCTACAATATATGACATGCGAGCCTATGATTTTCGCTTCCAGAAAATCTATCGGAATCGAAGCCGCAATTTTGCGCTTACGAAGCGGGCCCCTGCTACCTTTAAGCCACCTCATGCCATGTTAATGTTCAGTCTGGTGCTTGAAAATTTTGAGAGTACATAAGAAGCTTGATCTTTTAAAAAAATTATTTTCTAGTGGATTGGAATAATTTGGTTCGATACATAAAAAAAAAAGAAAAGAAACTAAAGGCCTGTGTGCTTTATTCCTATTGAAAAAAGATTCAACTCTCCCCTTCCATGAAAATTCATGAATTAAAGGGAGATATTTGGTCGGTATTTACTGATCATCCACTGCATTGCAATCAATAAAATAGTAAGTACTGCATTAAATAAAACGCTTTTTCCGCTTTTTAAACTACTACTCCTATTCTTAGAAGCTATCTGAAAGAAAGGAAAAAAGAAATAGATTACCTTTACATAGTTTGATAAAAACAACCAAAGGAATTTGGCAAGCATTTGCACTGAGTAGCAATTAAGACAAGAAAATAGCGATGATTTCATTGAACCTAATTTTGGAATCTATTTTTTTTCAATTGCATACTTGAAACTATCAACATACTGCAGACTTTTTGTATTTAGTTTGAATATTTACTGCAATTACAAAATGGTCAATCCAACCAATTGATTTAATGGACATGCTACAATCATTGAACCAGAAATGATAAATAAGAATACAAATTTGTAAATTTTTATGTCACGCTTCATTCAATCGAAAATATAAACAGGATCCATTACTGTTGAAAATTCTCCGAATTTTCAATAACACCACATTAAATTTTAATGAAATGTTATTTTTTAAAATTTTATAAAATAGATGATATTGTGAATCTCTCCTTGCTTTTTTTCTCCTAAGCCTTACGAAATTGTAGAGTTCGTAACGAATGAACTGTAACATTTTGCGGAAAGCGTAAGATTTCATAAAAGTAAAGTGTATGTAGCTAAACAGCTTTGAATAATCCGTTGTTGCTTGTTTACTCAATGAAAACACAAATCAGGAACAAAATGTTGAAAAATTCTAAATTTTGACAAACATAAAAAATAAAATGAAATATTTCTTTATTTTTATCCCTTTAAAAATAATGATATTGCATTTTTAACTGGTTTTTTTTCTGTTCATTTTCCAAATTTTTCGAAATGGTCGAATACGTAAAATGTTATTTCCCACAATGCAAAACAAAATGCGTAGGAATTTGATCTGTTCATTTTTGTCCAGGTTAAAGGTCGCTAGCGGAGGATTACTAATATAAATTATTTACTATCTAAAAAAATCCCCAATCAAAATTTCAGTCAGATACGCTAAAAAGAGAGCATACATTTTTTTTGAAGTGGTAACTTCTTTAGGCGCGTTTTGCTGAAGAGTGAACTTGAATGGAGCGTCACGCTCGGAAATGTAGCGCTCATTCGGCTTTTTTTGTCTTTCGTCGGAAATCTGGTTTGGGCAGATTCAATAGTCCGCGATATACCACACCCCTAAAAAGAAATCATGTGACGAAAGGTGAGGAGTGTTTTCCCCGGGGTTTTGAGTAATACTCAGCCTTCCCTCTTGTGTGCTTATATAGTTATTTTTTTGTTTCCCAAAAGGTGAATAGTTGATGTAAACTTTGAAAAAGATAATCCCTAGGGAATTTAAAAATAAATCAGATGATATTTATATGTAGAAGAGTGTATCAAGTTCAATTTCAATTTAGAAAATGTCGCAGGGACAAAATATTTGAGTCTTCTGGATAGAGGAGATTAAAAAATGCCCACAGATATGGTTATCAAAATCATTTCAAGGAAACATTTTATTTTTAATTTGTTAAAATCGAAAATATTCGAGTCAAAATATCTTAAAGTTGATTGCCTATTACCTTGCTTTACAAGTAAGATAATTGGCAATTGAAAGTAATTGATAATTGGCAATTGAAAGTAATTGATAATTGGCAAGTAATACCAGGTTTCGTAAACAGATCAACGAACGAGTAGTCCAGGGGTAGAGCCTCCGGCAGTGGAACTGTTGTCTCAGGTTCAAAACCTCTTGCTACTCGCCAGTTACAGAAGCATACCCCGAATTGCATGAATTGTGGAATGTCATGCACTCGTTTCATTCATCTTCTGTAAACTGTACACACCTGCATTTTCATATTTTTGAAAAAATATTTATTTCATTCGGGAATATATATGCTTAAATAATTATTCAAAATAGCGCAGTGAAGAAATTTTAACGGCGAAGGATAATCGTAAAATGAAGAAATTTAAGGATAATTAAATTTATGTTTGTTTTTTTATCTTTCCCTGTTTTATTTATTTAAACATTCAATTACCGACTCGTATTTTATTCAATGTACATGTACTTCCTTAAAATTCATTTTTATACTATATAGAGAGAATGGATGTAGCATCAAATACTACGGAATCCTTTGGGTTTAATCAGTCAATATCGGAAAAATTTATGCAGCGAAATGTAGAGCAAAAAATGGACAAATAATGCTAATGGTTGCTATTTATATTTCACTAACAATAAATAAAAAATAGAGAAATTTATCGAATTCATTCACAAAAATTTAGTTTCCTACACTGAAGCCCGGATCGGCTCCTGAACAAATTACCTATAATTTTAAATGGGAATTTTATATATATATATATATATATAAATATAGATTTTTTTTTCAAAAGACAAATCAAAAACATTAATTTATTTTTTAAAATCAAAATTCTTTTTAATTATGTCAAATGATCCAAGTGAAAACGCGACGAAGTATGGGATAACGCTTGACGGAATTTTTTTTAAATATTTAAATAATTTTGAATCTATAAAGTATTTACAACCTATTTCAGCTACCATAAACCTATTGTTTCCTTCTTAGAATACAATTAATTTGCAAATATTATTGTATATTTTGCAAAAAATATTACTTTATGAGTACAGACATATGAATAAATAATTTCATATAATACTAATATCCCCTTGTTTTTTATCCACCGAATTAATGCTTGAAATAATATTACAAAATTTGAAGTTTTCACTTCTATCGTGTGGTCATAAGCACACACTTTTTTTAACTTATAACGCTCTACTTTGTATATTATTCTTTATATTTAATAAATTTTATATAGAGTACAATAGCCTCAATCACTTAGGAATTATTAATAATTTGTGCTAAATACATATAATACTTTGATGGAACAACCTCAAACAGGCTGAAAGTCAATATATATAGAGAGAGATGACTGACAAGAAAATAATTCTTTACGACCAGATCAAACAGCAGACTTCAAAGCCTTATGATATTTAGGACGCCATCCAATATTTTCAACGAAGTAATATAATTTTGAATGTGGTATTACAAACATAAGAATCAGAAGATATTAAATAAAAATTAATTTTTCACTTTCAACTATATACCAACTTCAGCCTAATTTGTTCAAAGGGATTTTACAACTTTATTGATGTTTGATTACGACTGATTAAAAATATGCATACAATAAAGTAATATTATTTTTTGACGAAAAAAAATGTTTTAAAAAAAGAATTACGAGTGAGAAAGGAATCGAGATTTCTTACATAAATTTTGGATTTATTGAAAGAGTTGTACGGAATGGCCCAAGACTGTGTTCAAGTTTCTTATCTTTGATTTACATGATTGAGGGTTATCTTTTACGGTACACAATTTAAAATAAAAAGAGTTTTTGGTTTATTTATTTATTCGTTTTTGTTTCAATTTGTTTCCTGCAATATTCCTCATGATTTGCAAAAATATTTGTTTTTGATTAATAATAAAAGTTCTGTCTCTGTCATAGGTCAAAAATACAAAGTAAAATTTTAAAACGTACGATGATAGTTTTTTGGGTTTAATATCCCCTTGAGTTTCATATAAAACAGTTGAAATCTTATTTAACAATTCAATTTCCTTTGTATATTTTTTCTATTTTATTTTTCATTATTCCTGTTGTAATGTTTTTTCTTTCTTTCTTTCTTTCTTTTCTTTTTGGTGTACTGCTGTCCTTTTGTAGTTTTTTCAAAGAATCCCAATTTTGGTTATTTTTTTAGTAACATTACGCTATTTATGTACATTATACTTAGCATAATATTTTTTTTCTTTTTGGCTCTAACTCATTAAATACACTTCCTGATTGTATTAAAATAAATTACTTTGTTTTGTAATAAAATTTTATAATTGTTTTTTAAAATTTTGTAATTTTACCTTTGAAAAAATTATCCTGTCTTAGGCCAATGTCGTGAGCAAAACTCAAGGATTAATCTATTTATTGTATCCTTTCAATTATAGGGCATATAACTCTTCAAAAAGGAATTGAAAAACCCTTACAATATCTTGTTCTGTAACTCTAAAACGGCATCAATCAAATGAAATCAAAGCAAGAAAATATCTCCCTTTAGCAAAACTTTGACACTTTACACATATAATTATAGATTTTGGTCTTTCAGAAGAATCTATTTTTGGGATTGATAATTTTATATCAAAATTATATCATTACTATAAAAAAGGAAATGGATGTTTTTAGTGAACATTTCCACAGAGCTACAAGAGGGTTATTGTTCACAGTTCCCTTAATTTTGAGCCAGGGTCGAGTGACGAAGTCGATGCCTGAACTGATACTTTATTCCAGAGGTTCCCAAACCTTTTTGTCTCATAGACCCCTTGCCCTATTTTTCGATTTTAGGTAGTGAAGTATAGTGTTTAAAACCTAAGACACGCATATTAATTAATTAAATTAAGATTGAATTATATAATACTTAAAATAACTGTTGCATAAACTAACTGAGCAACAAAAAAAAAATGCTTTTAATGGGACAGAGGAATTTAGTGCTTCGTCCGTTCTGGTGCTTCTAAAATTGCTGATATCCATTTCTAAATTTTACTTTAAGATCTTCTTAGTGCCTATTTCGATCAGTTCCTCTTGTAACATGACATTTTTTTCAATGTGACCATATTAATTAATTGCCTACTGTAGTATTACCAAATATATACCAAAGCATTCTCAAATTTAGTTTCAAAGTCAGAATAAAGGGCATTTAAAGGTTGAACGTAGGTTAAAACGTACTTTTCCTGGCAGATTGTGTGTGACAAATTGAGAAACTGGGAAAATTCACGAAGACCAATATTATACTCCTTTAGCTTAATTCTGTCAAGAAATGCCGAAATGATGGTCCTTGTAACTGCAAATTAACTTCATTAAATTTAGTAAATAAATCTGTTAAACACTCACACGTAAATCTGGTTTCCACTTGAATAAATTTTCTTTTAAAATTAAAGTCATGATCTGGTTTTTTTAATGACAGTCTCTATCGTAGACCCCCATTTACAATTCATGTATCCCCAAATTATTTTTACCCTGACATGGACCCCCTGCATGCTGCCATAGACCCCTCGGTGTTCTATATAGACCACTTTGGGAATCACTGCTTTATTCTATTGGGTTATTCGGAAAACAATTTCGTTTTTCTCCAATAGAAGACTTAATTGTACTTTTTCACAGCCAAACTTCACACTTGAGTCGCATTGTCATTATATATTTCTCCAAAAAATTGATCTTATTTGTGAAAAAAAAGATTTGTTTGATTCTTCGCAATTGTTTTCGTTGGGTTACCTTTCAAATATGAAAAGTTAAAAGCAGCATTTTCGGCATATTTTACATTTTTGCCAACGAAAAGTTAAAAGAACAGTTCAACCAAGAAAAAAAAATTATTTGATATGTATGGAGGCATTTTGAAAGAGCCTCAGTTCCAAAATTAGTTTGTAAAAATTCGCACTGACAATTTTGATGTTAAAGATGCACCACATTCCGGTAGGCCTGTTGAAGTTGATCAAGGCAAAATAAAAGCATTGATTTCAAACCGACGAATAACAGCTCATGAGATCTCAGGAAGATAAAATTTGGTGGATTTGACCGTGTGTGTTTGTCGTAGTCTCCCACTACCCCCAGGGTAATTAATTACCCTTTGCATATTATCTATGTTTGGATATGTAGGATTCATAATTAATGACTACTCAAATAATAAATCACTTATTTATTATTTCCTTAGGATAGAAATTCACAATTAATAATCAACTTTAAGAACAATAAATTATCATGGAGTGCGATCAGAATTCAATTATGGACGACGGAATACTAACTGATATCACGAGGGGAATAACGCATACAATCAAACTACACATTTAAATCTAATCTACAAAAATTACAGACCTGATATCTTCTTCGGAATGAACTTGGAAACTAGTAGAATCTATGAAGTGGTTTCGGTCCAGGATATCTTCAATTACGTCTGAACCAAATTAATGAATCTTTTTCAATAATCTACTTTCCGCTATCAAACTTCACTTTGTTAAACTAATTCTTAGAGACACTTTCTTAAGCAATCACGACGTTTACTCTTCAATCCAAACACGGAGTCCTCCTCTATCAAACCGCTTAGTCATTCTCTACTCTTCATTTCATTTCTCCCCTTTTATATCTCTTTCGAACTCGCTAAACCCGAAACTATCTTATTTGCATAAGTCACACTTTCAGCTCTCAGCGGGGATTGGTCAAAATAAATACAATTTAAAAAGTTTATAAGAGAAGGTTAGTGAAACGCGTAAGCACCCGTCACAACCCCCCTCCGAGAAAAAAAGCGTGACTTATTGAAGGTCTAAACGACCTGCAAGAATTCGCTTAATTTACCTAACATCTGAAAAACACTGAATCTGCACAAAATTTTAACTACTCTAGAATGCCTGAACTTGTAAAAAGTTAACTCACACACGAACTTTATAACGCCTGCAAATTCTGAACTTGTAGAAAGTTTTAACTCTCTAAGTTAGAAACTTTAATTAAACTAACACACATAAATGATTACTCAAAAGGGGTACTCCACTTCAATTTATTGTTCTTGTACATGTTTAGGTTCCCTACAGTGCATCCCATTCGGGCGAAGATCAGGGGAAAACCTTTCAAGGAAAAAACCCTGATCATGCACTTTACTTAAGTGCTAATAAATATAAAAAATTTTACAACAGTATCTTCATACGACATCAAACTTTCATCACATCACTATGTTCAGGGACTGCTGCCCTGAAAGGAAACCTTGTCAATTTTTCTAAAACATGACATTAAATGCACAGAACTTTTATACAACTTCCTTATTGACATAAAATATGGCATACATTATAATATATATATATATAGTTTAATAACAAAATAACCCTTATCTGGTTTCATTTTCAAAAATTCCCAATCACTCGCGCTGCGCTGTTAATGTTTTTTGTTAGCATTCCTAATTACGCCGCGCCCAGAAACCAGACACTAACTATACATCTTAATAATTACACACAAAATATATACATTTTTTTTTACATAGAATATATTACAACAAACAATACAAGTAATCTCACATATAAAGCCACGTCTTTAATGTGTAGCAAAACAATTGCAATTCAACAAATGTTTTTCCACAATTTGGAAAAAAATTAAATACAAAAGTCTTTTCAACCGATATGAAAATGCACACAACTCAGTGACACTTTTGTACGTTAAATTTACAAAAAAATTTAGACTAGTCCACATGGAAAATACTCCGAACTGTCTCTGTCAGAGGAAAAATAAACAAATTATAGAATTATACAACCTGACTAGTCTTTAGATCCAATCTGCATAGGCTTTGTCTCCCACCATGGCTTCTGTGCTGGATGACCTTGTCCTAGGGTTGTCCACTCTGCGCTCCAACCTTCTGGGTCTCCTCTTCCATCGAGTCCGTTGAAGTTGATATGCTCCTGCTGAGGCGTTGTTTTCTTCTGTGAGAACTGGAACTTGGCTGTTGTCCACTCGACGTCGGCTCCGAAGATTGTATGGACAGCTCCTTTCCTGATGAGGCCTGTTGTACTTGAATCTGTGGGATGGTCCTGGAACTGCTCTTTCAGAACTATTTTCTTCCACCTTTCTATAACGCTTTCTGGAGGGACGAGAGGACATTGACGAGGAAATCTTTCTTTTCTCGCGATCTACCTGGGCCTCTGGTCTCTTCTTTTGTACGTTTCATACCAGGGTTCAGGCCTTCCTCTTTTCTCTCTCTCAGTGTATAAAGGTCTCCTTTTCCTGAAATTATACGCGCCACCCCCCGAAGAAACAGGAGATTCCGTCCGTCCACGTTTTTTTCTCACCTCCACTCCA
>BMAO01020325.1:139202-177868 GCA_019973975.1 Trichonephila clavata
CAAAACAAACCGGGATTCATCCCTAAACACAACCTTTTGCCAATCTGTGACATTCACATTGATCTGGCTTGGCACCACTGTAGATGCAGTTGCCGATGTTCCGGTGTTAAAGGGAGTGCGCGGAAAGGGCGCTTGGATTTAAGATTTGCTTCTGCAAGGTGTCTGGAAATTGTTTGTGGAACAATTGCTACGCCTACGTCTGCTCGTATCGTTGAACGAGTCACTGTGGGGTCCACAAGTGCTTGCCGCACGATCCTTCGATCCTCTCTCCTCGTGGTCTTCCTGGTCGCTCCAGACCCGGTTTTCCGCGCGTGGGTACCTTCTCGTGTCCACTGCTCCCGACAATTTCTAACGGCACACTCCGAACGATCCACCTGTCCAGCAACACGGCGCGTCGACCAGCCTGCAGTTTTCATCCCGATGATCAGGCATTTCTCAAACTCGCTTAACTGTGAGAAATGTCTTCTAGCACGTTTACCTGGCATGTTTCGCTTACCAAAGTCTTCCTACAATCGGCGGGTAATCGTCACGTTTATGAATCTTCGAATTTGCGCTGGCTTATATAGCACCCTCTTCCTGATTGTAGCGCCACCTCGGCGTGTATGAGCATGCGTATTGGCACAAAACTTGGATCATTTGCATATCACATTACGCTGTACTTATTTGCAAAGTTTCGCGATTGTACTTAGCTTCCTTCTTGGCTCGCTATTTTCAATGTTCCTGAGTGTATAATCAAGATTTCTCTACAAGAGAGAGAAGAATAAACATGATTAAAACTGAAAAGAACTGAAATTGCAAAATAACCAGTCAACAGAATTTAAAAGGAAATATGAAAAATTAAACTAATAGAGTTAAATATAAAAGAATGGATGCTACAGTATTATCAACATTGCTGACTTAGGACAGCTTATATATAAATTTTTTTTATATAAAAGTGTGGTTGAATATGTTTTGTGGCCAGCCACAATCTTCCCCCTTACTGTTAATAATACTGAGCAAAAACCAATAGAAAATAATGGATAGGAAATCTGAATCCATTATGAGCAAAAGGTAACTTACCTAAAAATTGCATACAGAAATACAGAGCCCGCGCTAAATCTGAGTACAATAAACAAGTTATTGCCTGATTCTGGACCCATATACATATTCAAAGCAAAGCAATGGCTAAAAAGTAGCACTTATCAAAAGTATGAAAAGAATAGAAATAATAAATTAAGAATTGTAAACATATTACCACTATCTTAGGAACACTAAGATTATATGATTTAAAAAATATAAAAGTTAAATTAAATTTGAAAAAAGTAATTTTATCTAAAATTAGAAATTGGAGGTACCTATAACTATCTAGGAAGAATAATAAATTTATAATAATAACCTGTTAATAAACTATGGAAATTTAATCCTTACTATTTAAAAATTCTTTATTCAAATATCTATTAATAAAATTAATTGGGTATTTTTGAATTAAACAGTATTTAGTAAATGTTTATAATTTTTTAAAATTTTTTCTGATTTATTTAAAACTAAAAATGTATTGCGTAGTGTGTAATTAATAACAATATTTCTGAATATAGAAACATGCACATTACTCTCCCAATGTGGTATATATATATATATATATATATATCAGGGGGCTCTTTATTATCTTTTATATCTCTGTTTACTTCTTCCACGTTTGGATCCCTCATTAGTATTATATTAGAAATCCACGAATCTACCTTTATTGATAGATGGTGAAAAAAATATCAATGCTCTCTTTTATGTTTAATTTCTTAGTTGTATTGAGTACTGATAAAATAACTTTATATATTAAATAAATACGTGACTAAAAATAAATATAAATATATGAAAAGTGTAACCAAAACAATACTTAGTTTTAAATTAATAATTAATTGTAAAAGAAATAAAAATAGTTACATAATTTTTTAAAAATTTTAATAATAAATATTCGATTTTTTTCTTCCTTCAGTTAAATTAAGAATGCCGCCTCTATCGCCTATTTGCAGATGTTATAAATGATATGCATGATTTATTTATTAAGAAAAAAATTGTCTATTATTAATGTTTCTTTTACCCCGTTATATATTGAAAAGACTTTATTAGATATTAATTCAGATACAGTTCCCTAAAACAGGATTTGTAGCATAATGTCTTCTAAATTCAAAAGAATTTTTTTATCCATGTAATTTGGTATACTTTGGTAAATCTGAAAAATTATATTTCTTGAACATAGTATCTGATGATGTAATAAAATTAAAGGAGTATTTTTTTTGATTATGGGTTTGATTGAATTTAAATTTCATAATCGGTTCATGTAAAATAAAGGCCATCAACTATTATAGCAGCTGTATCTTATAGTTTTCAACCAGGTCAAATGACGAAGCTAACACCAGAAATGGTATCTTATTTCCCTTTTTTCTTTACAGAAGATACTGGACATTGATACCAAATCAGATTTAATATTCAGCTGCCTTTAAGTTGTTAATATAAAGGAGAAAAGCGACTCTCTCTCTCACACACTCTCAACGCAATATCTTCTTAACTGTTATACCAACAGACTTGAAATTTGGTAGTCATATTCCTTTCATGCAGTAGAGGTCCGCTAAAAACGGCGAAAATCGACTATCATTGGGGGAGTGGAGAGTTACTGGAGCGTAGAGATAAAAAAATTCTCTTTTTCGAACTACAGTAATGAAATTTGGAATATAATAGCTTTAAGATTGCTTTCTTTCGTTGAATTGAAACCCGCTAAGAGTGGATCTTACGGAAATCAAATCTCAAAGAGGGTACGAGGCTTATTGATAGCAAATTTCCGTTTTTGAACTATTAGATTTAGACCTGAATTTCGGCAAGCATATTTATTCTGTTGAATAGAGATCCACTAGAAATGGCTTTTGCTGAAATCCTCTTTGGGAGAGGAGTTTACGGGAACGTAAAAGAAAATTCCATTTCAATTTTAGGAATTCAAGTCCTGTCCTTTTTAAATCAAGAGGTGAGAGTTATAAGAAGGTTTTTCAATACAATCGAACGCTTAATGCTAGGGCTTAGAAATGAATAATTTATACTTATATATATAAACAGTATATATTCATACAGCATCATGAATTACCCAGCAAAGCGGGAGGGTAATGGCTAGTGTTGTCATACACGCCAATTTTCACCTCGTGAAGCCATCTGCTTCTACCGTCAGGCTTCATTGACCTCATTCGTTAAAAGAAGTAAAAATATGGAGATAATAAATCTATGAAATAATTTACATTTTTAACTTAAAGAAAATAATTAGTCATAAATATCCGTCAGTTAAACAATGTTCTTCGGAATAATTCATTAAACCAAATAAATCAAACATTTTATATCTATTTCTATAATCTTTTTCGGAAGAGAGTAAATTTTTTGTGACTATATTCCAAATTATCAAATAATTTCCTTTATAGGAGCAAAAAAATAAATAAACATAAGGAGAAGATAAATATAATGATAACTATTAATATTGTAACAAACAAATACCTTCTTTTGCACCTGTTTCCTAAGAGGAGGGAGAATTGTCACAAACTGATACGCTCTGAGTGGCCGAACGGTTAGAGCACTGCTCTACCATGCAAGTGGCTCGAGTTTCCCAGGTATTTTTTTGTGAAATTTAATCATGACTTTCGTTATTTATTATTATGGACATTTGGAAATTCTGTAAATTGAATTTATGTTAATCTTTTCCCTGGTGGTTATTCTAGAACTCTCCACCAGGTGTTTTTTTTTTTATAAAAGTACTGCAGCTGGATAGATCTTCAGTTGTGGTGCTGCCAGTGTAAAACACTACGACAAAATAAATCGTGTATTGGATAACATCGCCTTATTCCTTCTACGTGACAATATCTTAATTATTTATGATTCCTCGTATCTTTCCAGTTTAGTTTACTTTTTATTATAAACCATTTTTGTTATTACTTGAAAAAAAATATGGATGCACCGTTTCCTAATTCAAAAGTATTTGTAGTCACTGAACCAGAATTAAAAACAAAAATTATGAGTTGGAGGGAAATAAATTTTTTCCTAGCATTCAAATTTAAAAAAAAAAATTCTTATATTGTATGATTTTTCGCTTTTTCTCAAGTAAAAATTTTAAACGCTTTCTCTTAAGAACATTCTTTTTATTTACATAAATTTGTTATATCTAAACTCAGTACTATTTGGATAGCAGAATACATGAAATAATGCATTTATTAAGAAAAATATAGATACATAATAACTCTTTCTTTAAAACTTTAGAACGGATTTCGAATACTTACATAGCTAAGACTGATGTATTCCTACTTTTATGAGTCGAAACTATTGACTTATCATGTATGGGTGAATCTATCAAAATAATTTTACCATAAAATCAGACGTATAACGCGCACCTATACTTTCAAACTGCATTTTTTAATTTTTAGGTATGTTCGCCGTATAACGGGACCCCCCCCCCCCTTTTTTTTTTACGAAGAAACCTAAAATGTGCCTGTACAAAGCTCTTATGTTTTGAAATCATTTATACGAGGCATTATTCCAAGGTATAGAAAAAAAAACAGTATATTTCTACTGTACAACTACTTTTTAAGCTCATTAGGAGAGTGTCATTTCTTTTAAACTAACAGCATTTCGGCATTTGTAGAAGTCTTATTTTTTTTCTATGCTCATCTTTTTTTTATTTTCAAAGCCCTCATTTTTATACCCGGCGTATAACGCGCCCCCGTAAATTTCGATCGTATTTTTTTGAGTTAAAAGTTCGCGTTAAACGCCGGATTTTACGGTAAGTATTCGTAAAAAATAATATACTATGTATTTTAAGCTCGTATGAGTCATGATATCCTACTCTATGGTTTCCGCTTCAATTCATCCCAATATATCAATAACCCTTTTTACCCTCATTTAAAATTTGATTCAGCTTATAGTGTAACTCCCCCATATTTTATCCATTCAAAAAGAAACTAGCTAGTCAGTTTACCCTGCTTCAAAAAAAACCTTTCGGAAAATCGATAGGTTGAACTAATTTATATATAACTTGCCATAACTCGCCAAATGTAGTAATCCACCATCGAGCCACGTTTGGGAGCATGCGTGTTACTACTGTTACTATGGTGACGTGACGTCACGGACCACATGATCGAATGCACCAGAGTATGAAGAGTGATTTTGGAGAGTTGAAAGGAGGTGATTTCCTATCTATCTGAGGATGACGCTGAGAGAGTTGAGCGATTATTTGCGCGAGCGAAGTTATTTTTTTTCTCCAATAATTTGTTTCAGAACTAAATTGTTTCTTCCGCGTCTCCCTCTCCCCCATTTCTTCAAACATTGCTTGATGAGTTATAATTTAAGGATTTAACTTTCTTGTATGCATTATTACTTATGGCTTTGATCGAATACTACTTTTTCAAATGTTCATAACTAAACTGATGAAATTAACTGAAGCAACATTAAAATTTATTAAATATTAAGAATATTTTAACTGATTTATATTACAGGGAATGAGTTATTTCATACAGTCTTATAAAATTAATTCGTAAAAATCTTCACAAAATAGCTCTTTCTCTTTTATCGATTAAATACGATATATATGAGTCATAAGCATGAAATTGCTTTTAAGTATTTTAATTCCTACAAGAGGAATATTATGTGTAAATTTTTTCCTCTCAAAGACATAGGTTAATATTTGTAATTTTTATGATAGTAAATTAGCAATCAACGTTGCATTTATCTAGTTAAAAATTGCATGGTTTATAATTATAGATTATGATATTTCAAGGAAAAATACCAAAGAATTTAAATTTTAAAAATATTAATGGAAAAATATCATTTTTTGAACATATCATTAGTTGTTTTTATCTATGTCACATTTGGTTTTAGTTACTGAATTATGTTTATTTAATATACGGAAGAGCCAAAAGTCATGTAATAGCAATATGCAAAAATATTTAGATAACAATAAAATCAAAAGACGTACTTCACGTCAAAGAAACATACAAATGGTTTGTGCATAATCAGGGCTTTTATTTATACTCACGTGGTCTATGTAAAAATATTTTGACGGGATTATGGTAGCACGACGGAAATTAACAGATTTTGTACTCAGAATAATAGTTGGGGTTAGACACAGGGGGCATTCCAATCAAGCAATTGTTTGGGAAATCAACTTTCTTCTCTATCCACAATATTAAGAGAGGACTGAGAATATATAATTCACGCATTACCCTTCCATCTTAGACAACACAGAGTCCAACGGAATCTAAATAACTGTGACCAACAACGTCCCCGTAGAGTAGTCACTGTTAGCAGACAATCACTACTATGTGTAATAACAGCAACAAAAAATATAGGGCTTACGAAAGACGTGACCGTGAAGCCAGAGTAGCAAAATTTAATGTTGATAGGCTATAGTAGTAGGGGACCGAGAGGAGGTACCACATAATATTAACAGATATCTCATGACATACTGCATTTCAGTGGATAATGGTTTGATTTTAGCTTATTAAAGCTCACGTTTTTAACTGAATATTCTAGCTCTCTTTGAGTACTTGATAGCTTTCAGTAATTTGTTCCAATTTCTACAATTTTTGGTTTAGCGTGATTAAGGTAGGGTTTTTCGCCCTTAGTAACATATTCGGTGACATTTGAAAAGAAAGAAAATATAAATCTATTTGAATGAAAACGTAGGGAATTACACTTGTTGCCAAAGATTTTATTATAAGGATCGTCTTTACTGACTTTTATCTTTTTCTAGAACTAATTAGGATACGGAATTAAAAATTCTTCATTAAATTAAAATGAAGTTTGCTGACAAATTAATAAATTTTGAATCCGTAAGTGAGTAAACCTATGATAGGCGATGAACATTATGATTAAATTAAAGTTTATGATATTTTATAAATCTCTTTTACTTTATATAAATATAAAAATCTTTTCCTTATGATTGCAGTTTTTACGTTTACTAAAATGTTATAGCCTCGTGCTTTACAAAAAAATGAAATGGTTAAAGGTGATATATTTTCTAAACAATAGTTAAGGATACTTTATTAGGTGTTTAATAAATTATCAACTCCCAATATTACTTTAACAGCTTAAGAAACCGTCGTTTTTTTTTTTTTTTGTCTTTTAGTATTTTTACCCATTCTTTCTGGTATCTGAGATGAATCATCTATATCAGGAGTGGCCAACCTTTTTGGGAGGCGTGCCACAATCGGATAAAAAAAATTACGCGTGCCACTTTCAACTTTTCCACCAAAGTAAAAAATATACAAAAGTGAAAAAATGTTACTTATAGGCTTATTATGGGTTATTTACACCAAAAACATACTTTTAAATGCAAGTTTTATACAGTGAAAATGTAAAAAGAAAATGGTATAACAAATAAAACAAAAGTAGAAACTTATATTTTATTGTTGATAAACTTTTACAGGATCAGTCAGTTAGATAAGGTACAAAAGAAAAATAAGCAACTTGAAACATTTAATTTTAAATGATTACTAAGCAGTCTCTTAATGTAGCTTTTGAATCTGTAGTTTTTTAACTAAATCATCTATATTTGGATTAGTTCGTGAAGATACTAACAAAATTAGGTGTTTTACGTGCATATCAGTTAATTTTGAGTGATATTTTGATTTAATTATGTTCATAACAGAAAACATTTCTTCACAAACATATGTTGATTCAAACGTACAACAATATCTGACCGCTAAATCATGTAAATTTGGAAAATTGCTTGGTGGCACAAAATTCCAAAATTCGATGTAATTCGGATCATTTGTGGTTAAAATAATTTCCTTATTTTTGTTTTTCAGAGTAATATGGTGATGTAGGTCAATAATTTCAATTTGTACCTGAGGTGGGTAAGAACTAATGTCTTGAAGAGAAATCGAAAAGGGATTAGTGAAAAGTTCAGTATTTTTTTTTTATCATCTTTAAAATCCTCAAACCTGGCACTGAAATAATCCTGCAAAATGGATATTAAATTTTTAAATCTGTCATAGTTTGGAACATTACTAACTTTGGCCGATAATTCCTGCATAAATGGGAAATGAGTTAATTTTTTTCTCTCCAAAATCCAGACAAAAAAGCTAAAGTTTGTTCACAAAAGAAGATATATGATCAACTAGGGTAGGTAAAATACAATTTTTCCTTGTATTCTAAAATTTAAATTGTTTAAATGTTCCATTATATCGGTAAGAAAAGCAAAATCCCACAGCCAATTTTCACTCCTGAGGAGCGAGCATTCACTGGGCAGTTCATCGTTTTCTTTCAGATATTCTAAAACACATTCCCTCAAACTCCAAAATCTCGCAAGTGAACTTCCTTCAGAAAGCCAGCGCACACTACAATGAAGTAGTAACTCACCATTTTCTACCGTTTCTTCGGAGAAAAGCGTACGAAATCTTCGTCGATTCAGAGCACGAGCTCGTATTTTGTTGATACAGCGCACCACAGGGTCAACAACGAAAGACAAGTTTGGCACAAAGAGCTTCTTGATGAATAATACAATGATACTTGAAAACTTTTCTTCCCAAATAATTTTCAAGCAATGCAACAAAACCTTTTATTCTGCCAACCATGCAAGGCACTCCAACTTTGCAAACACTATTAAATTTTGTCCATTCTACTTTGTTAATTTCAATTACATTTTTAAGTTACTTAAAAATGTCTTCACCTATAGTTAAAACTAGTTGGCGCAAATCAAGAAGTTCTACCACAGTATCAAAATTTTCGTTCGTGTAACGCACAAAGATGCTTAACTGCACATTGTCAGTGATATCACATCTTTCATCCAAAGTTAATGAAAAATATTTGCAATTTTGAAGTCCAGGGACAATTTGCTTTCCAACATCCTGGCTCATGTCATTTATACGACGCATGACGGTATTTCTGGACAAAGCTGTTTTATCAACCATATTTTTGACATTAAGATCACCGACATTTTGGGCGAAAATTAAAAGGCTGCTTTTTATTATCTCCTCTCCGTCAGAATATGATTTTTTCTTGCGGGCTAACAACAAAGAAAGTTCATAAGAAGCCTTCGCCATGGTTTCCATTTCGTCATTTCTCTTCTGGAACAAAGATTGTTGGCCGGCTAAAGGTTTCTTTTTTTTCTTGATAAAATTCCGTTCGCAAATTTGAACCAACAGGATATTTGCTGTTGAATCACTATGCAGTTGTTTGAAATGACGGTCCAAGTTAAATTTTTTTTGGACCACATATCAAACAAACAGGCTTGGAAGCATTTTGAGGTGTTAACAAGTATTGTTCTTCCCAGACAATTTTAAAATCACGTGCTGCAATATCCTCTTCATAATTTCTTTTCGATGTCGAAGGATTACTCATAAACATATTGAAAATTTTAAAAAAATTCAAACAACTACGCTCAACACTAAAATCTAAAAACAATTTTAGAAAAGGAGAAAAACTAAACGTCTTGCTAAACAGAGTTAAAAATCAACTGAGTCTGACAGCTAGAAACAATTTGCCAATGTTACGCTACAAATTTTCTAGGCTCCGAATCCAGCATTCTGATTAGTCATGGATGCAAGTTTACACTCCCTCTGCTTTACAAAGCGGCTACTTTGTGCAGATAGAATTACTTCTATCGTATCAACAACTATGCTTCTAATATATTGCAGAATTACTTCTTGACGTTACAGAAATCGTAAATAGCCAACATCTCCAGAAAAACCCTTTTATCTGACATCACGCTGACAGCCAATAGCTATAAACTTCAGCCCTGCACGGGGAAGCAGAAATTTGAATGGAAATCCGAGATGTTAAAAATTAGCCGCCCCGAAGAGAGGGTGACTTTTTGGGCAATTTCGACCGTCCGAGAGAATTTATTTGTTTTTAGTCTCACGTTACTCAACACTTTTCTGGGAATGTCACAAAGCAGTCGAATTGTAAGTTTTGGAGCATGATCTCATTTTTGGCGTTTTTCTGAAGAAAAGAAAAATCTTGCTTAGCGCCCTTAAAATCTCAAGCTGAAAATTTCTGTTTCTTACATATTCTCTTCATGACAATTTTTTTATTGTAATTCAATTAATTCAGTAATATTTTCATAATATTTTTGTAATTTTTCAAAAAGCCTTCGCGTGCCACAGTTACGATCCCCGCGTGCCACAATGTGGCACGCGTGCCGCAGGTTGGCCACCCCTGATCTATATGAACAGGCAAAAAGAGTGTCTAAAAATAATGAATAATTCCATTATTCCTCTATTTTTTCTTGCATAATACATTGGGATGATTTTTAACTTAAGAGTATTCTCTCTCCATTTTCAGTCAATTGGGTATACTCCTTATATGTTTTTAAAAAGAAATATTGAATTATTTTACTTCCACTATACGAATATTATTATTTTTCATAACATTTGGTGTTAATAAAATTAAAAAGTAACATATTTTCTAATTTTAGATTTGACATCGACTATTTTCAGATATTTACACATTCATAGTAACTTAATTTAAAGGCATGCAAAAGAATAAAGAGGGTCAACACTTAGAAGGAGTGAGATCCCAGTAATTAAATATTAATGTGTAATTTTGTAACTAAATTTATTGTAAAAATACCACATCTGTTATATATCACATTAGAGTGCTATTTCTATATTGAGTATTATCTATTACAACAAAACCCACAGTAGCTTTTTTTAGTGATTTGCATGCTCGTGTTTTATCTACAAAAGTAAAAGCATATTAAAAAAATATTTCTCGTTCGAGTTCACTGTATGTAATACATTTCACCGCAATTGTTTTAACTATTTTATTTGCTACATTTGTTTTAATGTCAGCGAGTATATTTCAGTATCGTTAATTTACCCAACACAATACATGTCACACTATATTAATATAATATTATCGATTATATAATGATAAATACAATCAGGTAACAATTATAAATACAATCAGGTAACAGATAAATACAATCAGGTAACAATAATAAATACTATCAGGTAACAGATAAATACAATCAGTATTCATTAAACAGCCTAAACAGCGTAAAATATTCGACATATATCTGCGAGATTTTAAAATTGATAGCTCTATTTCTTAAACTGAAATTGGTTGCAGAATTTACCAACGTAAAAAACACGTAAAAATAAAAAAGTGAAACCCCAATCCACTCTATATTACAAAATTATTATAAAATTATAAAATTTTATGTACTCTATATTATATTCAAAATTATTATTATGGGTGAAATTGTAGTTTCTGAGTACACTCTGTTTCCTAAAATCCTCATTCCTATCCTCTGTATCCTATCCCTCATTCACGTAAAATTAAATTTGATGAAAAATTTTGTTCAGGTCAAGAACAGATAAAGAGGACCTTCACGATTCAAAACAAATGCAATATTTATTTGGCCTTCAAATTAGAGGGAAATGAATGACATTGGACTGAATGAAGTAAAATTTATTCTTGTGAAAGTTGGGAGAAACAGGTCGCGAACGTTTTTTGGGTAAACAATACACAGAAAATTAAAGAGAACTAATTATTGAGCTTCTGAATAATTTGGCGTGCAATTTGTCAATTACGATCCTCCTTTTCAGCTTTTTTCTTATAAATATTTTTAAAGGAATTCGGAGTTGCAATTAACGAAGGCAAAGGTCATTTTTATCACGATAAATGTGAAGATTTGAAACAAAAGAAGGCAAGATGAAGCTTGAAATATATATATATATATATATATATATATGTAAGGATAATTGAATTAGATCTAAAATTAAACCCTAGACCACTTCTAAATTTTATTTTCCCGTTACATCTTCAAGTATTAAATTAATTACCCAGTTCGGGAATGAAGAACACATGGCTTTAACAGAATTGTAACACTCCGACCATTAGTTTTTATTACCTCATATGTCATGCTTAAATTCTCAAGTATAGCTCTTCAATAAGAGATGTACTTAAAAAGACATCTGGCTTTTGAGTAGCCGTGGACTCTTGACCTTTAAAACATGTCCGTCTCTCTCTCTCTTACAAATCAGATTCCAAAGTGATTTCATGGAATAAAGACGGTTCAAAATAAAATGTCTTGATGTTCACTCGCAAAAAACGAGAGCAATAAGCCGGTAGGATGCCTGCAAATGCATTCTTAACTTTATTTTAAATCCCTCGAGAAAAATTAAAACATTTAAAAAACGGATGCCAAATTAACCAAAAATAATAGAAAGTGCTGTAGAGAAAATTATGGAACAGTGAAAGTAATGTGTGTCTCTTAGCGGAACGCAGGGTTTCCGGAGGAAAAAAAAAGCGCTGTTAACACGGGAAGCGAAGCCGTCTCCTCAAGAAAATAAAAACAATCTCTCATGGGAAGAAATAAAACAAGAAACGCTCCTTACCCCGAAAAGAAAAGCGCCATTCCAACAGCCATAAAAGAAGTAAAATTATTTTATTCACTTGAAGAAAATTCAAGTAATCAAAATTTTAAGATGGAAAATAAGGCAGAAGAACAAATTAAAAAAGAAAAGATGGGGGACGGAAGAAGTGAACAGAACAAAAACAGAAAAAGAAAAATTAATTCAACATATAACCATCGTCAAAAATGAAGTACGTTTTGAAGATATCCAATTTTTTTTCCAAAAGTATAACCTAGAAATCCCCATTCAAAATTTCTTGCACCAATTTGAAAATATTTGCAATTCTTTCAAAATAACTGAAAACAGAAAATTATATAAATTAGTAAGTGGACCCATTGCAACCTTCATCAAGTCAAATCCAATACCAAAAAGTTTCACCGAATTTAAATTGGACTTAGTACGAGAATTTGGAACACAAATAAATCCAACGGAAATTCATCTTCACAACTAGCCAAAACAGAAAAAACATCCAAACAGACTAACATAGAATACTTCTATAGAATGCAAAAGATTGCATCCCGAATCCACTTAGAAGAGGAAGATGAAAAATTTTACATAATCAAAGGATTAAAAGAAGACAGAGCTATAGAAATGCAGCTAAAAATTTTGAAAGATAAACAAGAGCTGAAAGAAAAGATGAAAATTTTGGACATACAAGAAAGTAAAATTTCAACTACAAATCACCCAGAATTTATCAATCCAAAATATCCGATGAAAAAAACACCTCCCCATCTGACCCAACTTGCCCACATATCACAATAGAGAAGATGGCGTAGTGGTCAAAATCAATCACCAATGGGTTACTTATAAAACCAGGTATATTATCCTCAACGTTTAGCATCCTCTATCATCATCACCCATCCTTTACTCTTCAGAGGACGAACATGTATCCGATAAACCAACGGATTTCGCAACAAAGACCAGCGGAATTGCAACCAGATGCTCCAATTTTCTATTCCAGTCACAGACTACGAGAAAATAAAACGATAATTCAACCATATCAAAGATGAGATCTTCTCATCATCCAAGCGAGCATCAATTCAAAGGAAAGTAAAGCTCTATTGAATACAGGATTTTATATTAACATAATTTGTAAAAAATTACTAACACAAATCAAAGCAGATAAAAAAGTGTGTGTGTGGAAAACCTAGAATCGGACATATCCACCATCAATGGACAAATTAAGGTTAGTGAATATATTATTTTACCAATGAAAATAGGAGAAATTATTAAAGATATTAAATTCCTCATAGTAAATGTAGAACTACCTTACTTAATCATATCTTGTCAGACTATGAGTAGTTTTGAATTAATTATTAATTTTAGTGAACAAAAAATATTTTAAAGAGGCAAAATAATTCTAAAAATGGGTGAACCAAAAGAAATTATTAAAGAAACGCATAAGCATGAACTAAATAATAAAAGTCTTACAATTAATAATAATAAAATTATTTATAAAAAAGTTGAGCATGTGTTTAATATAGAAATAATTCCTAACAGTGATTATGATATTGTTAATGATATTATTGATAAATATAAACATGTCTTTGCTAAAAATAAATTGGATGTCGGTGAAATAAGCTGTACTTCACCTAAAATCGTACTTACATCAGAATAACCCATTGCAAATCGCCCTTATCGAACCTCTCCTAAAGATGACGCGGAAATAAATAAAAAAAAAATTAGATGCATTGCTGACAGCAGGAATAATTAAACCATCTCATAGTTCTTATGCTGCCCCTATAAGGTTGGCCTTTAAAAAAGAGGATAATGCTCGAACACACCATTATGTATCGATTATAGAAAGTTAAATGCTATCATAAAATTGGATGTGGAACCAATTCCTCTAATAGATGCAGTTTTAGATAAATTAACACATGCAAAATTTTTCTCAACGATTGATCTATGCAGTGGATATTTGCATATTAAATTAGATGATAATGAATCTGAAAAACTTGCATTTACATCAAATTATGGTATTTTTCTATTTAATCGCTTCCTTTTGGACACAAAAATTCCCCAGCTATTTTTCAAAGAGCAATTCGACAAATTCTAAATAAATACCAAATAAAATTTGCGCTAAATTACTTTGACAATATAATAGTATTTTCAGAATCAATTGAAGAACATACAAAGCATTAGAAGAATTTTTTAAAATTTGTGAAATAGAAAATATTAAATTAAAATACACAAAATGTAAATTTGGTAAAGATACAATTGATTTCCTGGGATATGGGATAAAACAAGTGTCATACAGTCCAAACAATACGAATGTAGAAATAATTAAAAAAAACTCTTACCTCCTCGAAATGTAAAAGATTTACAAAGATTTCTTGGTAGTATTAATGTCTATCATAAATTCAATCCTCAATATGCAAAATTAAGAATGCCATTAAATAATCTTAAAGAGAATCAAATTGGAACTGCACTCCAGAATGTCAACAGTCTTTTCAAAAACTTAAGGACAGCTTAATTTCAAAACCTATTTTAGTCTTATTCAATCCAAATTACCCTTGTCATCTTTATGTTGACGCATCGGAAACTTCCATATAATGTATCCTCAAACAACAAAAATCCAATGGAGAGCAGAACCCGATTGTGTTTCACAAGGAAATTGGGAAATTATGAAATTAATAATACAATAACTGAATTAGAATGCTTAGCAATAATTGATAGTTTAGATAAATTCCATTGCTATCTTCATGGATCTCATTTCACAGTTCATACAGATCATAATGCATTAGTTTGGCTTAAAAATTTTAAAAATCCTACAGGTCGACTTTTTAGATGGTCTTTAAAAGTTTCCATGTATGATTTTGATTTAAAATATAAGAAAGGTAGTACTAACATTGAAGCTGATATGTTAACCAGAAATTTTATTAATTATCATTTAATTAATACTCCCCCAGAACCTTTATTAGACATCAATGAGATAATTTATTTTCAAAATTTAGAAAATACATCAGCCCCTAAATTTTTAAAGAGACATGGTGTTAACGTTGTGAAAAGACAAGGTTTATGTAAAATAATTGTACCCAAAGCACTACAAGTGAAACTAATAGAAAAAACACACACAAAATTTGGTCACCCTGTTGTAGCTACCATGTTAAAATTAATACCACCGCAATATTACTGGATAAAAATTATAACTGATGTAAGAAATTATGTAAAATACTGTGATACGTGTCAATTTAATAAGAAGTTACATCAGAAAAAATACGGACTGATGCAATAACTTTCCTTATGTGAAAAACCTTTTGAATTGTAATCAATAGATAGTGTAGGCGGTTTAAATTATTACAACTCAGTAACGAAATATTTGCACATTATTATAGATCATGCCACCATATTTGGACTGTCTCTTCAAAAAATGCAACAACTGATACATATATTAATTGTTTGAGTGAGAGAGAGAATATTAACGTCGCACTGATCAGCAACACGAGGGCTTTTGGCGACGGTCCGCGCAATTTTGAACCATGGTCAAGTGACGTGGACGACACCTGAGCTGGCACCCCCCTCTCCTAACTACCACACCAAGGACGTTTGAGCTCTCGGCAGATTTAACGTGCATCGCTCACATACACGGCGGATTTTTAGTGGTACTAGGATCGAACTCATGACACGCTAGCCATGATCCGATGCCTAGACCACTCGGCCACCGTGGCCACATTAATTGCTTGAGGCAAATCTTCAAAAAATCATCTACCAGAAAAAATATTAAGTGACAGAAATACTGCATTTACATCTTCAAAATTCAAAGTTTTTTAAAACATAACAATGTCACTCAATTACTAACTACTTCTCATCGACCGCAAACTAATGGAAAAGTAGAAAGAGTAAATCAAACTATCATTACCCACTTAAAAGGGGAAATTAATAATAACACAAATAAAGTCCTATGGACAAAAATTTTAGAAATTTACGTATCAATATAATTAAACTCCCCAAACAATAACAGGCTTTCCTCTCACCTATTTAAGGTATGGCAATTTACCTTTTGAAATTTCACTAAGAGATAATGAAATATATCCTCCCATAGAAGAAGCAAGAAAATTAGTCAAAAAATGAACCGAAGAATATTATAACATAAATAAAATTAAATATGACAAAAAATTTCAGGAAGCTGATTTCGAGGTTGGTGACTTAGTGAAGTATGAGGAATTTCAATACCCCAATACAAGGAAATTAAGTCCCCCCCCCTTATTCAGGTCCTTACACAGTATTAAGAAAATATTCAGATGTATATATATATATATATATATATATATATATATATTGTTTGAAATAGATAGACCCAATGCCCTTAATAAAACAGAGTCTGAATTAGTTCATTCAATTCGCTTAAGGCATTTTCATCCATCTGAAAAATTTCAATTGATTTATATTCAACAAAATATCCAAAATAAAGAGAAAAAGAAAAGAAATGTAGTGTGTAGTACAGAAGTGACTGAATTTTATTTAACAAGATTCTTCGAAGAGGAAGAGTAATATAAATGATATTAAACTTTAATATGGTATATTTTGTGTTAAATGATGTTTATATTTAGAAGAGAAAGTGGAATGTGTTTTATTATATAAAAATTTGAGAAATTTTAATGTACTTCATTGTTTATTTTAAATTGTTAAAAGAATTATATCATTTATATGAAAGTATTGGTGTTATAATGTTGAAAGGGGATATAAAGTTAGTTATTAGAGAAATGACTCTAATGTACTAATATAATGATACTGATTGTGAGGAAAATTAAAATTAAAGTCACATTGCATTCTTTTTATCCACTGAATTTTATTAGTTTGTTAATTATTTTATTCATCAGTAACTTTACTAAATTTAATTGAAATTTTTCTCATCTTGAAATTTTGTGTTTTGATATACTGGCCACATATCAGGATTCACTGTTTCTCGAATTATTTCTGGTCTAAATTTAAAGTAATTTAACAACTTGATTTTGGAAATGATACAGTGGATCGAAGAGAATTCAATCATTATGATTTTGTATATGTCTTGAAAAATTAAGAGGACAAACTTATTTAGTTTGATTTGTATACCTCTTACTGTTTTCATATTAGCATCCCTGAACATCTGTGATTTGATCACTGAGATTTGTCAGAGAGATTTGTTGGTATTAGTATGATGTAAATTATATTACTAGATGTGAAATGCGAAGTAGAAAAATTTGTATATGAAATGAATAAGCTTAAAAAGTTATGGAGAGATTCAAAATATTTTATGTGATGATATGAAAGAAAAGTGAATATGGTGAAAAATTTACTACACTAATTTGTATGTGTTGTTGAAAAGTAATTACTATAGGTAATGATAAATTTCTTTCTAGAGATGATTCCACTTGTCGAATCGAGATAAATAAAAGAGCTCTTATATTCTTATATCCTTTTATTCTTATATCCCTTTATCCTTATATTCTGATATCCTTATATTCTTATATCCTTATATTCTTATAATACATGTAAAAAGAATATGGTCTGGTGTGTTGAATATTGTATAAGTTTTATATAAACTATTCTCATATTATAAATCATATCAACTTACTCATGTCTATGCTTTGATATTTTAACAATGTATTTCGTATTTCAGCTATGCATAATTTTATGTAACAAAATTAAGTAGTATTACGAGAGCACCTGAGTATATTTTAAAAGAAAATTATTATCTTAATATTTGTATATAATGTGTTTTTATAAGTTATATTATTGTTTAATATGATAAATTTCCACACATATACTACAAATAGTTAGACTATGTACTAGCAATAACACAAATCTAATAATATGAAAGATTTGGAGTAAACGTTAAGCTCTTATTCTGGATGCAATATAGATTTGAAAACGCTAATGTACATTTATGCATAAGGAATTTCATTTTTATCAATTAATATTTTAGAAATGTTTCTATTTTGATTATTAATATAATTTCGTTTGTTGTATGGCATTTTGATTTTATTATTCGTATTACTTGAATCTATTTACTGTGTGTAATAGGTGTTTCTATATTATGCTATGTACTGTTTTGTACATATTGAAAATTTATTATGTTTGTAAGAGAGAAAGGAGCACAGCATTACTCCAATTTTAAAATTGGGAGGATGTAAGTATAGTTAAATTAAATCTAAAATTAAACCCTAGACCACTTCTAAATTTTATTTTCCCGTTACATCTTCAAGTATTAAATTAATTACCCAGTTCGGGAATGAAGAACACATGGCTTTAACAGAATTGTGCCGCTCCGACCATTAATTTTTATTACCTCATATGTCATGCTTAAATTCTCAAGTATACGTCTTCAATAAGACATGTACTTGAAAAGACATCTGGCTTTTGAGTTGCCGTGGACTCTTGACTTTTAACACGTGTCCGTCTCTCTCTCTTACAAATCAGATTCCAACGTGATTTCATGGAATAAAGATGGTTCAATATAAAATGTCTTGATGTTCACTCGCAAAACACGACGTATACACTGGTGTCCAAAAGTTAAGCATAATTGATAATTATGTGAATAAAAAAGGAATTCTAAATCAGAACTGCAGGAAACGTGATATGCGAGTGTAAAATGGTTATAAATTAAGGAAACAAATCAAAAGAATGTTAATAATTAATTTTATTATCCAAAGTAGCAGTTTGAAAGAAAAATGAGCATAGCAAGGATTCACACTTTAAAGAAAAAATGAAAGAAAACATTAAATAAAATACTGATGCTGCAGTTTAATAAGGCGTGTGGTCACCTCTGACAGCCAGGCACGCTGCACAGCGATATACCATACTTGCTATGAGATGATGAATGAGTTGTGGGCTCAAACGGTTCCGAGCTTCTTGGAGAGCTCTCTTCAGTTCTGTAACGGAGCTTAGTGGGTGCGAAAGGGCTGCAATTTATCTCCCGAGCATATCCCATACATGCTCGATAGGATTTAAATCAGGGGAGTTCAAAGGCCACGACATGCGCTGGATATTTTCCGTTTCAAGGAAGTCATCAATCAACACCGCTCGGTGACATGGCGCATTATCATCCATGAATATGAAGTCAGGACCGACAGCACCTCGAAACAAGCGAACATAAGGCTCAAGAACTTCGTCTCTGTATCTTTGAGCAGTCACAGACCCCGTGTCGAAGAAATGGAGGTCTGAGCGGCCGTCCATCATGATGCCTGCCCATACCATTACTCCCCTTGAAGGAAAATGATGTCTTTCCGTTATGTTTCTTGGTTCAAAACGTGTTCCACGTTCTCTCCATATCGTTACCCTCAGAGAATCACTACTCAGACTAAACCAGGACTCGTCAATGAACATCACATTGGCCCACACTCCAATGTTGATGTTTCAAACTCCAGTTCAAACGAGCGCGTTTATGCACAGACGTGAGGGGAATGCAAACTGCTGGTCTTCTGGCATACAGGCCAGCATGATTGACTCTCCTGTAAACAGTTTGTCTCGAAATTCGTATTCCTGTGGTGACTGTGAGCGCCGAACCCAGTGCTCTGGCAGTACTGCCCCTCTGAAGTCAGCGCACTTTTTACTAGATATCGGTCTTGGAGAGGGTTATGACTCTTGGTCGACCTGATACTGGTTGTCGGGTAACATCTCCCGTTCTTTGAAACCTCTGCCACAGTCTTGAGATTACAGACTGGTCCACATTCAGAAAGGGGTGTATTATCGGGATTTTAACGAAGTTAAATATTAGTTGAAACAATACGAAATAGCGTTCACTTTTAAAATTTTATGTAATCTCTCTTAAAATAAATTGATTCAAATAAAACGGGAACACAAAACCTTAAAATGATTTAATTAAATGACACGAAATGTATTTAATATTTAAAAACTATTTTAAATATGATTACATATACATAGATGCAAAAGAAATATTTGTACAAAGTAAAAAAAATATAATTCAGTTAAAGGTGGACTTTTAAAGATGATATATCAGTTACAAAATAATCCGACAGAAAGAATTAGAAAACAAATTTCAGAGATATTAAAGAAACAATAGCACATTAAATTGTACATTAAATTACATCAATTTACATTTTAATAAAACATTAAATTTTGCAAAAATAAAAATTTAATAATTCAAAAAGGAATTCTAACCGAGAAATTTTTAAGACAAAATTTGAGATCATTCTAAAAAACTACATAATTAGATATTTGAGAAGTCTCTATTACAAAAATAAGTGAAATCTTTTCTTCAGCATTTTTCAAATCATCAGTCAGGTATTATGTACTGAACTGAACTCACAAAGGGAGGGCACGACTGAGGAAATTCATTTTTGGACGAGACTTGGTATAATAGTAGTACTCTATTAGGGTGTTCAACCCTCAATGTATAAGCGCCGAATGGCCAGTCAATTAGGAGAAAATAGCCTTCGAAATTCATGCTTAGTTTTAAAAAAATTAAGTTTTAAATTCTTCAAAGACCCAATGGTACAGTTGTAAAAGCACTTGCTTTCTACGAGGAAGGATAGGGTTAAAGAAATCGCGGGATAAACATTTTTTTTTTCAATTCATTTAATTATATTTTAAAATTAAATAAATTTATGCATTAAATATTTGATATTTTATATAAAAATTAGTTACAAAAAGTTTCATAATGTGAGATACAATACATTATAAATAAAATATTATATACAATATAACACATAATCTATAAAACATATCATTAGTATTAAATTAATTATTTTACAATTATAAAAATATTTAATAAGTCTTTTTAAATAAATTTATTTAATTTAAAAAATAATTAAATGAATTGGGAAAAAAAAGTTGATCGCGCGACTCGAACCCATCCGGAAATTAAATAATTTTTTTTAAAAAAGGACTTATTAAAAATATTTTATATAATTATAAAATAATTAAATTAATAATATATAGAAAAGACATATATTATTTTTACTATACTAATCATAAAATAATTAATTTAATAATAATAAAAATATATTTTGTAGATTATGTTATATTATAAATAATATTTCATTTTTTATTTATTGTATTTTACATTATAAAAATATTTGCAGCTAATTTTTATATAAAATATCATTTAATTTTTCAACAAATTTTACTATAAATATTATTTATAAATATAAAAATATATTTATAAAATAAAATATAAACATTTATATAATTACAGTAATTATTTTATTTTATGAAATACAAATTAATTACATAAAGTATCATTTAATATTTAATAAATAAATTTATTTAATTAAAAAAAATAATTAAATGAATTGGGAAATAAAGTTTATCCCTCGATTCGAACCCTATCCGTCCAAATAGAAAGCAAGTGTTTTGTCAACTGTACCTATGGGTCGCTGCAGAAATTTAAAACTTAATTGTATAAAAGCTAAGCATGAATTTCGAATGCTATTTTTTCTAATTGGCTGGCCATTTGGCGGTAATACATTGAGGGTTGAACACCTTAATGGAGTGCTACTATTATACCAAATCTCGTCCCAAAATCAATTTTCTTAGTCTTGCCCTCCCCTTGTCAGTGGCGCAACAGCCCACGAAATCCAAAGCCTACTGTGCCTATCTCTTTTTACGTGACTTTAGGCGCGGCGGTGCATGTGCAGATGTTTCGGCCAAGTGGTCAGTCTGACGCGAAACCCTCAGCGTTCAGTTCCCAAGCAAGCTTGGTTCTCATTTATCTACCCATTGAAGGGATGAGCTGACCTTGCCCAGTCCAGGGGATTTGAACCCCGGGCCTGTGGCGTGGAAACGCGATACACAACCACTCAGTCACTGAACTTCCAGGTGTTAAGTAATGAACAATATAAGGGAGAAACGTAAAAACAAAAATAAAAGTTAACTGACAACGAATGAAATACAGTACTTTAAGTCATAAACGACTAAGTTATCTTTTGAGTAGTTAATAAAACATAAGTTGAGAAAAATAAAAATATATGTGATTTGTAAAGTTACAAGCTAAATGAATAAGTCGATAAGAAAATACTGAAGTACTGAATATGGAAATACTGAATAAAAAATCGTTGAGAAATGAAGAATAATTTTATAAACCTTGAGTAAAGTATTTGAAAATATTAAAATATAGTTGTAACTATTATATCAACAAAAGCATCGCTAACAATTCCTCCATCAGATGAATTTTCCTTTTTTATCCCAGTGTAAGCATCAGAAAATAAAATATTTTTTCTTCATCACAATATTTTATTTACAACTATTTGGCTGAATCGCTGATATAAGCATTCTCCGTCTGTTATTAAGACCAAAAGGATTCTGAAAAAAGGCAAACCATTTTCTAACTGATTCACAGGTATTACTTATAAACAAATCATTCTTATGACCTAGATTTATTTATAACTTCTTTTAGTATATTTAAGAATGTATTTCTTCAGTCATATATATACATAAGGGTCCTATTAATTCAGTATTTTTCTTGTGCTTCTAGAATTCGATATGTGATTTGACTAATTTCAGTACAAAGGAAAACAGTACTTTTTGTAAGCTGTCGTTAAAATTGTAATAAACCTACTTCTCGTCCACCCTGTGACCCAGCTAAAGGTGTGGAAGGAAGTGATGGATTGTTCGACATGATAATTTCCAATTATTTTATTTATCACTTGAATCGACTCAAACACAAATCAATACAACATTATAAATAGGATAATCCAGTCTGACAACAAAATGAAGGAACGAGAGTCGCGTTTTGGGAGAATACATTTACTAAACTACTTTATAATAATAGTTCCTCCATAATATTACTTTACACAGTAGATATGTAACTAATTTCCACTTAACCACTTTAAATATAATGAAATAGGAAGGGGACAATACCTGAACTTAAGCAGTTTTCTAATAAATTTAATTTATCACTCAAAAAACTTCCTATCTTTAATCTTTTACAAGGGCTTTTTAACCTTTTCGGTAATCTTCACCATATATATCTCTCGTCACCTCTAATTAACTAAACTTCTAACCTTCTAACTTCCTGCTATCTAATCTTCTTCACTTTTAACTCACTACACTTTTAACTCGCGAACTAGAACTATTTATAATAAACTTAATTTGCATATCACGTTTTCTTCTTAGGAGAAGATTGGTGAATTTTGCTAGCCCCAAAGAATACCCAAGAGGATTAGTAGGAGGTCGCGTATAGATCCGTCACAAAATCAGTGTTGGATTAAACTACGTGGAGGCCCCTAGGCACTCCAATTCTCGGGGTCCTGTAGCCTGTTTTTGGAGCACTAACAGAAAACAGAACACGCTCATAAGGGCCGCTAAAAAGAGCGGGGCCCATAGGCAATTGCTTACTCCACCTAATCAGTAATTCGGCACTGGTTAAAATATAACATATATTGGCACACATTTTGTTTTTGGTAACTGAACTTTTTTGTCATTTTTTCAAGTAATTCATGGCATTTATGTGCCATGTTTAATATTTTTTTAGGATTAATATTTATCATTTTTCGAACTAAGTTTTGTGTTTAAGGGGGCATAGTACCTTGCGAGAAAAAAAATTGTTCGTTACCATATACATGTTACGATTCATCATAAGTTAACAAATTTTGCTTATTTTGATCTGAATTTTTATAATATATATAACAATGTATAAACGTTATGAAAACTAGAGAAATTTGTTCTTAAATAAATACAATATTTTCAAACAGATGATAAATATGTATACCAAATTTTAAAAAAAATTACTTACCTCATGTTCCCGCAAGATAATTTTTAAATTATACACTTTAGAATCTCAATTATTCCATTAAACTGAAGCCAAATGTAACCTTCATTCTGTATACCACTGAATTGAAGGCTATCTTATATTTTAATATTTTTTAAAATTAAAAAATGTGTAAAAAATAATGTTTTAAAAAATTCAATTTTTGCAAATAAAAATGTATTGATCCATTTTCCATAATAGTGGCATACAGAATAAAGATCTATGACTAGAATATGCATGCCAATTTTTGTAGCTCTAGAGTAAAAACTTTTTTTACAATCTTGCGGGAAAGTGTAAAAAACTGAAACTGAGAAAATCAAGTTTAAAGATTGACTTTTCTATAATTCGAATAAAACTTTATACATAATACTTAAAATGATCCTGCTTCATAAGTAGGACCTTCTAGTTCTTCAAAATGCTCATTTGTGGCTTTTCTTCTCATTCTGCTAGCCCTACGGGCCTCTAACGTATATGATTTTGATTTAATTTCCGCATTTCTTATGCGTGCATAATTGGCCCGAAAGGCAGAAGTAACAGCAAAATGCCCTATATTAAAGCCAAGAGCTTTCATTATCTTTATACGCCCTGTCATTCCCTCGTTAAACATTATTATTGCCTCATTTACAGCTATATCTGCAATATTTTTAGATGATCCAGAAGTTTTGGGGCAGTACTTCCAAATAGTCGAGTTGAACGACTCATTGGCATTTTGCGTTTTACCTCCCAGACATTTTTTGAGCAATTTTGATGCAGATAGTTCTGCAATTATAGGTTTTATTTTATCCATTATGGCAATTGGCACAGTATTTTTATGCTTAAATAAAGAAATGTTATTTGTAGCAACTGCCTTTTGATATTTGCACCACGAAGTACACCGACTGGGCAGAAGTGATGCATAGGTTCATCATAAGTGGACCTATAATGACAATAAATTGCCCATATAGCCTGACACATATCTTTAGCAGAGCTGCGATTCTGTCTAATAGCATTGCCATAATAGGTGGTAATTGAGTCAATTAACTTATCAGTCAGTCGATTTTTACCGCTGATACTCTTACCATCTGATAATTTTTTGCCACGACTCACTGTTTTTAATTTTCGCAGCCTATCACCCATACCGCTTTTGTACGTGACCCACACATTCAACTTTTTCGACAGCATATGGTACTGTCCTTTGAAGCTCTGGGAAGGTTTTTTTATCCCCATAACCGATATACTTGATATATTTGGCATTTCGTTGGGGGACTGATCGTTGAAAGATCTGCTTCATCCCGTCTACTTCCATTTTACTGGAAGAACCAATATGGTTCTTTATACAGTGTGGTTGATGTTTTAGTTTCCCTTCCTCATATGAATATCGTGGTCTAGGCATCGGATCATGGCTAGCGTGTCATGAGTTCGATCCTAGTACCACTAAAGATCCGCCGTGTAGGGGAACGATGCACGTTAAATCTGTCGAGAGCTCAAACGTCCTCCCGTTGGTGTGGTGTGGTAGTTAGGAGAGGGGGTACCAGCTCAGGTGTCGTCCGCGTCACTTGACCATGGTTCAAAATTACGCGGACCGTTGCCAAAAGCCCTCGTGTTGCTAATCAGTGCGACGTTAATATTGTCTCTCTCATATGAATATCCAGATTTTGGACCTCGCCGTTTTTTACATCATTTACAATATGAAGAAAGAACGGCAACATCAAGCACTTTTCCAGTAATATCTCCAATGACACTACACACACCAATACGTGAAGTGTGTCCGCGTGTTTTCCACGTACCATCACCACTGACGCAGATTTTGTTGCTTCCAGAAGCTAATATTTCTTCTTTCGCAGCATTCTTCATGGAGTCGTCTGCTACTTCACAACTGGCCAAATTTATTTTCCGCAGGATCTTTTCATATGCCTTTTGTGACACTTTAGGTGGCAAATCCATTACTGTGCAAAAATGTTTTATACCACAAAAACCTTGCCTTACTGTGCGCATAGCATAGGTTATTCGTGTATTTACTTGATAGGTCCTTACCTGAAGCAATAACTGGTGAACTTTTGAAAGTGGACAGTGTACTGCATGAGTAGCATTGAACATAAAATTCAGATACTAATCCATACAAAATCTTTTCTTTTAGAACTGCTTTAGTATTGCAGTTAGGACATGTTACATATTGGGATAGTTCAGATAATAAAATATCAATGTTTATCAATCTATATCCATTAGATTGACTGGAATTTCTTACTTCCTTATCAAGATCACTTTCTTTGCACAGTTTCTTAGCTGAAGCAGATATGCAATCAACATCAAGCTCATCTGATACTTAGCGCGAGTGTATTGGTTATAATGAAAACGTTTTCTCTTACGGCGATAGTCACTGCCTCTACGTTGTGCTTTGCTAGACATTTTTTTGCAGATTAATATGAGGCAAAACAACTAAAATGAACAAAAATTAAAAAAAAATTTTAAGAATTGCGAGATAGAACTCTAAAGCAGAAGTTAACAGTATGAAAAATACAAATGTAAACAAACATTTGTTCGAACTAGGGCTGTGTTGAGTTGCAAGCTTCCTTCTCTAATTAAAAATAGATAAAATTAAGAATTAGAAACAACTGGGGAGAAAATAATTTCAATAACGCCATCCGTTTGGGAACCGAAACTTACGAATGCGGTTTGTTTACATTTGGTTTAAATGGACAATCTGCTGGTGACGTTTAACATTTTTAAATGCTATTGCCATAATTTTGGTCAGATTTTGATGCGGTTTGTTTTAAAATGCTCCTAATAGTCTGTATTAATTTTTAAAAATACTTTTGAAAAACAGATTTTTTGAAGGTTTAAAGGTACTATGCCCCCTTAAATGAAATCAAAGATACGTTTTTTAATGTATACAACTATTTTTCTGGGTAGAAAAAATATCTTGCAAATATTCACAATATAAGCAAAGATTAAATCATACGTACACTCACTTCCAAAAGTTAAGCACGAAGATGTAAATGCAAAAAAATCAACAAATACTGCTTTGATTGACACAAAATTTGGCAGAAAATTAGCATATATATTTATACATAAACCAAAAACAATAATTATATACAGAAATGAAAAAAATATTAATTTTTTTTAAGTTATCAGATAATGTCATACTGGAGACTTAAACAGAATTATGTACAAAGTGAAAATAAACAGTATAAAATGAAAAAAGGACATTAATAGGATATGTGATCCCCCCCCCTCATCTGTATGCAAAGTTTACACCTTCTGACCAGGCTTTCAATTAGAGGTCAACCACCGCAGAATTAAGCAATCGCCATTCTTCTTGTAGAGCAGTTTCCAGATCAATAAGAGTGGCTGGAGATGGGAAACGTGAAGATACAGCACGGCCGAGAACATCCCAAAGATTTTCAATGGGATTAAGGTCGGGCGAATATGCTGGCCACGCCATACGTGCAATCCCTTCACTCTCCAGGTAGTCATTGACGATGTCAGCTCTATGGGGACGTGCGTTATCGTCCATTAAAACAAAGGTAGGGCCAACTGCCGCAGCGTACAATCTCACAATGGGTTCTACGACTTCATCTCGATACCGAACAGCCGTCATAGAACTCCGATGTGCAGGTCGGTGCGGTATCCTGATGAAATTCCTGCCCACACCATAATGCTTCCGCCTCGGAATGCGTGATGTTCGGTGATGCTTTGGGGCTGATTGCGTGTTCCTTGTTTAAGCCATATCCTTATACGCTTGTCATCTGGCTCCAGAGCAAATCTTGACTCGTCAGTAAACATGACATTGCCCCGGTCAGACACAGTCCAATTGCCATATTCCCGGCACTACTTTAATCCTGCCCCTCTTGATTGGACGGATAGAAGAACACAAATTCGAGGTACAGGGGCATACAGTCCATTCATATGTAATATTCGGCGCACAGTAGCTGCAGATGTAGCCTTACCAATGGACGCTGTAACCATAGATGTCACACGTGCGGAGGTCGCTCTGCGATTCCTCTTGGCTACAATAGCAAAATATAGATCTTCCGCGTGGGTTGCAACCCTTGGGCGACCGCCTACGGGCCTTCAGACAACTGTCTGTGTGGTTTGGAATTGTTTTCATAAACGTGAAATTACAGAATAATGAACGCCGAAGAAAAGAGCAACATCTGTGATCGACTGTTCTGCTTCAATGCGCCCCACAGCACGCCAGCGCTCAGAATCTTCCATTCGTTTTCTGGAAGTCATAGAAACACGTATGTCTTGAAAACAAATTGTACGAAAGTTTTAAACACCTTCTATCAGAACTTACAATCAACTTCTGTAACCCTTCATAAAGTTGGCTTCTTATAAGATTGCCCTTTTTGCATAAATCTTGACATGAAAGCACGATTGGCTGTTACCTAACATATTTGCATACTTCCATTTACCTCTGCAGCGAATTGCATCCTCTTCAAGTCTGATTGGCTTTCGGAAATTAGCATTTTCCTCTCCGTGCTTAACTTTTGGAAGTGAGTGTATTATAATAGCTAACATAATTTTTTAGTTGAAAAGATAAAATAAAAGCTAGTAAAATATCACTATCAAGTAAAAGAATAGTAAGATCTGAATATCCTTATAAAAACCTCATTAATCCTAATTTGTTTTTTAAAAAAATATACCGTAAAGCTTTGATGGTATGTCTAGTATTTTTATTTGTGCTTAAAGGGATAGGTATCATCTTCACAATTTTTTTAATTTTTAATATTTGATATTTAGTTTTAGTTGTATTTTATAAAGGTTAATATTTAATGATAATTCCATACAAAATATTTTAAATTTGTTGCAAAATGTTTGTAAAATCTAAATTTTTTGAACTTTTTTAAACATTTTAAATTCCTAAGGCGTTTTTAAATATTTCACTTTTCTTTCAAAAAATTTTTTCCTGGTACCTTATAATAAACTACATAAAACTGTGCATGGTTTTTTTTCTGCTGCTGCTCTTTAATTTTTTATTGATTTTTTTATAGATAACCTTTTAAAAAATTCTCAAGAAAACATTAATTTTGATTGTGATGTTTTTTAGAAAAAGTACTAAACATGTTAGATCTAATTCCATGCACAGTTTTACAAAACATACATTTCAGAACATATGTATAAAAAATTTCAAACCCATATTTCAATTATCAAAAGAGCCTTAGGGTTTTGAATAACAGTATGTGTACAAAAATTCAACATGGGGAAATATGAGTTTGAAATTTTCATTCCATGAATAGCATAATATAATAGTCTGAAACTTTTATGAAATGTTAATTAGCTTATTTAAAACTGCGTACTATAAAAAATTGCACAAATGTAGAACATTTAAACAGTATACTGCCATAAGGAATATATGGAAGAAAACGAATGAAAGATCAATATTTCATAAAACTTTATCTTAATAATTATTAAAAAAAATACACTCACTTCAGTGATAATTCCATGCTCAGAGTTAATGCACAACATGTGTATGCCTTTATTTTTTATTTTCATGATTTTAAAAGCCTTCGCATGTTATATACTATACACGAATGAAAGCAAAAGGAAATAACAATTTATAAGTAAAATATATCAAAATCTAAGAACTGCATATGTGCATTTGCTTAAAAAAATATCTTAAAATATTTTTTCATAAAAGTGTTGAATTCACACACATGGGATACATACATATATAATCAAAAACAAATATATAAAAATGGGAGAATTTTTCTTTTCTTGCGAATTAGATTTTTAATTATCTGAGTTATCAAAAGGAGATTTAGTATTTGTGCTTTGGGAGAATCCGTTTTGAAGTTTTAATTTCATCATAATAACATCATAAAAACCCCGCACGACTTTTAAATCTCGACCAAATCCATTTGCTCTTCCCCCCCCCCAATAAACAATTCACAAACTAGAATTTTTGTATGAATTGTAGAATTCTTTCTTGAAATGATTTGTTACTGCATATATAATGTCGGTCTCATTGACGCTCGGTAGAAAAATAATTAATTTATTTTTTATCAGGCTCTTTTCAAGCAGATAATCTGAAATGTGGGCGTGGTAGTTGCTGTCCAGAGTCAAATATTGCCCCATAACTTAATAAAAAATGCAGGTAAAGCTTTGAAATTTTGCAGGCATATTTATAAAGATTCGAGGTACCAAATAAGCAAATAAAAAATTTCGAATAATAGTATATAAATAATAGTATATAATAATAATATAATTAATAGTATATAATAATATTATATAAAATGCTAATTTTGTGAATACAGCTCGTTACAGATTCAAAGTTGTAAATCCAATAAATTAAGGGGAAATATTTATATTTTAAACAAAGTATATTATACAGTTTTATAGTTTATACTTATGTTATTGGTGTTTCAATATTTTTAGTGTAAAGTTTTTGGTAACTTTTGCTTGGATCATTAAGGGTTGTGCTAAAATGAGATCGTTCTCGTAAAGTAATGGAGCAAGATTTCAAATTTTCATTGAAATTCGATGAGTAAACTCTGTGAATAAAACGAATTCTATAATATCTCCCAATCAAACTTCCTTCATTATGTGCATATTAATCGTTTTTACTGAATGTTTCAGATATATGATCATGAATTAAGGTATTCAACTATATATATATATATATACTTGCAACAACTTTAAAAAAAAATGGGGATTTTTTTTTTTTTTTTTTGGTTTTAGATATGTTTTAAGAAAATCATGCTAAAATTAAAAAGAGAAAAATAAATTACTATTACTAAAATGGAAAAAATTGGTAAAAATTTATAAAAAAATAACATTTTACGGGGCCCATTCTGTACCAAAAGTTTATGAACAAATTTTCAATCTTTCAATTCTGATGTGTTGCTATGTTATTCATTTTTGAAATGATCTTCAGGACAAGAGATATCTTAAATTTGCAAAAATTAGAGCACTTTATCTTAGTTATTGCATGAAATTGCTGAAAAAACAGTTTTTACATTCACATAAGGGGCTGTAAATCTTGTAATGAAACTGTGATTGATAAATCTAAAGGGCAAAACACTTCAACTATTATACAGAATATACACAAAAAATTTCATTTAATTATTTTCAAAACATTTTTAGCAACCGCTCTCCCCGTTTGAGCATTTTAAGAAAAACTCATTTCGAGTAAAACACGCTTTGAAGTATTTTTTTCTTCTGGGGCCTTTAACCTTTGCAGACCTAGTACATTCTCCAGGGGCTGGTATCACTTTTTAGCGCGGCACCGTGTAGGCTATACCAATTACCGGAAGTAATTTTGACGCCCAGTTTACTCTCCAGAGGGAGGCACCTGAGCTCTTGACGTTGCGAACCTGTACTAGAATTTTGCCGAGAGCACCCAAGCCACCCAGCCAAATCTATTACATGTCGTTTAATCATACGACATGGCCGCTGTCAATTTTCTGCATCATGAAAATCCGCCGACTTGGGCAGGGGTCGAACCCGCAACCTTGGGTGCAGAAGGCCAGCGACAAACCAACCACGACACCAAGGGCATCTGCTTTTACTAAAACACTTGTAGTTTTTGTTCTTTTGAACGGAAAATAATAATCTTGATATTTTTTTTATAAAGCTAATAAAGAGTAGCCTATAAAAAAAAATAGAAAAAATTTGTCAATTTTTTGCAATATTTAAAATTTTAGGGTAGTCGGATACCTTAAACAGTAACAGTACTTTTGAAACATTATTCAAAATAATTTAAGTGCAACTTTTAAATAAGTTATAAAAATCTTCAATGAGATTGTGCGATGATTACTTTTAATCTCTGACATAATTGGTTGCGATCCTTGTGTGTGTGTCTATGCTAAAAGTAAAAGTAATCAGATAAGTTTACATCATGTTTTGAAATTCAAAGATTTCGAATAGAGTAAAAAAGTTACAGTTATTGAAATATTTTTAAGAGAAAATCGACATGAATACTTAATCTAACATCAAAATCCAACTGCAGTTTTGAGACCAAACGAAGATTTATTTCCCAAACAAGCGAAACTTTTTATTTATTCAGATTAATTTGTTATTGTAAATGAATAAATACAGAAAACACACAAGATATAAATTAAATTTCTGACTTTCTTTCCCTGATCTTCCAATTTTGTCATCCAAACTACAAAATATTGGGTGTTATAAATGTGAAAAGAAACAGTATTTAAAAGCTGTCTAAGTTATGCTTAGTACTTTTCTGAATCAAAATAAAAAAAGTGACATCTCAACAACATTAAAATGTGGATAACCTTTAAGAGAGATGTGGACAATATAGTCTTAAACATATCGATGATTCTTGATCCCTTGCATCTTATTGGTTGTTCAATCTCATTGGTCGGAAGAAATGTCTTCTGGCGTTTCTTCTGTCTTCCCAGAATTTCACTCTGACGAAGAGAATATATATATCCGAACTTATTTATTTTGTTGTTGATTATTGTGTTGGAAATAAAGCTTATTTTTTATAATCCTGCCATATTATTTTGCCACTCCAACACACCTCCTGAATACTTATTTTTATGTTACCTTTTCTTAAGGCAATATGGTACCATCTTCACAATTTTTTTAATTTTTAGCATTTGATACTTGGTTTTAATTGTATTTTATAAAGGTTAATATTTAATAATAGTTCCATACAAAAAATTTTAAATTTGTAGCAAAATGTTTGTAAAATTTAAATTTTTTGAATTTTTTTTGAACATTTTTAAGATTTTTTAAATATGTTTCTTTTTTTCCAAATTTTTTTTTCCAATTACCTTATGATTTTCAACATAAAACTATACATGGGTTTTTTTCTACTGTTTCTCTTTAATTTTTTATCAATTTTTTTATAGTTATACTTTCAAAAATTCTTAAAAAAACATTAATTTTGTTTTTGAAATTTTTTAGAAAAAGTACTAAACATGTTAGAGATAATTTGCACAGTTTTTCAAAACATACATTTCAGAACATGTGTATAAAAAATTTCAAACCCATACATAAACTATGTAAAAAACCTTAGGGTTTTGAATAATATAGTATATGCACAAAAATTCAACATGGTGAAAAATGAGTTTGAAATTTTCATTCCATGAATAGCATGATATAATATTCATAGAATAGTCTGAAACTTTTATGAAGTATTAATTAGCTTATTTAAAACTGCTTACCATAAGAAATTGCAAAAATGTAGAGCAATTAAACAGTATACTGGCATAATGAATATATAGAATAAAACGAAAGTGAATCTTCAATATTTCATAAAACTTTACCTTAATAATTGTAAAAAAAAAAAAAAAATACTCACACCAGGACCGGCTCTAGCAAAATTTTGCCGCCCCGGACAGAAATGAAAAATGCCGTCCCTCTCCCCAAAGTAAAAAAAAAACATCATTTCTAAATTTTACAGTTTTTAATTAATTAAAGTTTTAAGGGTATCTTAAATCATATATATTGTACAAAAATTGAAAACAATTACTGTCAGTACTCATTAAATTAAATCTGCATTCCAAGGGATTAACTGCTTCGTCCAATGTAAAAAAATAAAACTATCTTGAATTTTAATTTAGGATATTCCATCGGATCATTTTGTGCTTCATAATTAAAATTCACATTTTTCCGTCGAACTCTGTGACGTGGCTGCGTCGCCTCAAAGATAGCAGAGATATCAATCTCGACGACCAGTTCTTTTGCATCACAATGAGTTTTATCAAAAGTCACATCCTTAAAAAAATCTTTACAATTTCTTGAGAGTTCCATAGTAGATGGTATATCGTAATATTTTGTTTGCAATAGCTGGCTTATTGGATTTTAATGCAATTAAAGATCTTATACCAAATAATGATGGCCATAGGAACTTGAATTGTTAAGTAGAATTTAATAATTCAGAGGCCTCATCTCTTACAGAGTTGTCAATTTCGGCATTATTATAAAAACTAAGCATCATAAAAACCTCCCAATTGAAAACTTAAGGGTTTAATTGCCTCTATTCAGCTTTCCCAGCTATTTACACTAAGTGGCTTTAAAGTTTTATGCCCTTTATACATTTTAATAATATAACCCAACGAAAAGTTGATGAAAAAAATAAATGTTTTGAACTATATTAAAAAAAGTACATGCTTGTAAGGATGCTTTTGCCATGTCATTAACGACCAAATTAAAGAGTGGCTACTACATGACATATAGATTGTTCGCGGATTTAACGTTCTTATTTTAAATCGAGCCTCTGATTTCTCGCCTTTCATATTCACTCCGTTATTGTGGGCCTGCCCCCGCATATCTAGCAAATTTAGCCTTAATTTTTTTAAAGTTTCTCAACTATTAAATTTGAAAGTTCTCTTCCAGTTAATCTTTCAACTGGAAGGAAACCAAAAAAACTCGCATTAGTATTAACGATAACTTCGTTAGAATTAGATTTCTCAATATATGCATACCTTACCCTAAATGTCATTTGTTCGATCTTGCTGGCATCAGGGGCGCAATATAAAATTATCGAATAATATTTAGCTTGTTTAATTTTATGAACAATGTATAATTTAATATTCTCATATAAAAGAGAAATTATCTCGTTCTTAATATTTTCCCCTGGACAGTGTACTTTATCTTCTTCCAAGTGTTCCCTAAAAAAAGAAAACGTATTTTTAAAATTTGGTCCAAATGCCGCCCGGTTTGGGGGGGGGTCCGGTTTGTCCGGCCCTAGAGCCGCCCCTGCTCACACTTCAGAGCAAATTTCATGCTCAGTTTGACAACTCAAATAATGCACAACCTGTACAAAAGATGTTTCGGCTTTTATTTTTTATTTCCATGATTTTAAAAGCCTTCGCACGTTAAATATTGTACGCGAATGAAACCAAAATCAAATAACAATTTATAGGTAAAATATATCAAAATCGAAGAGCTGCATCTGCGCATTTATTTAAATAAATGTCTTGAAATATTTTAATAATGATTGTGTTGAATTTCACACACATGAGATACATATATATAACTAAAAACAAATATATAAAAATGGGAGAGTTTTGCTATTCTTGGGAATAAGATTTTTAATTATCTGAGTTATCAAAATGATATTTAGTATACTGCACAATTCTTTCTTAAAATTATTTGTTACTGCATTGTGTAATGCTACATCTATTAGTCTCATTTGCGCGCGATAGAAAAATAATTCATTCATTTTTCATCAGGCGTTTTTCTAGCAGATGATCTGAAATGAGAGCGTGTCAGCTTTGTTTTGTCTGCTGTTCAGCTTCAAACATTACTCCATAACTTGATAAGCAATCCAAATAAAGCTTTGAAATTTCGCAAGCATGTTTATAAAGATTCGAGGTTTCAAATAAGTCAATAAAAATTCGATAATTTGATGATTTTTTGGGTACCATATCGTCTTAACTAATGCTCCTGAAGACGGATAAATTGATGCATTAAAATGAAATTTATTTTTCGTCATTAGCTTATATAATATCTCTACTTGTAGATATTTTAGCATGTTTGTAAGGGGTTTAATTATTTAAAATAATTTAAAAATTGAATATGTTTGTGCATGCATGCCATTTTTACACTATTATAAATTAATTGTAGTAAAATAGTGAATAGTAAAGCGTTTGTGTTATTTTGATAGGGCACTTAAAAAATGAGAACATCTCTCAATTATTATTTTCATATGTACATATTTTTTAAGTATTACGAAAGTACAAAAGTAATTCATTAAACGACAAGGGAAATAGCTATTTTGTTTTTCCTTCTAATGACATGACTGAATATTTTTGTACTCAAATATATATATAAATATATATATATATATATATATATGTAGGAAAGGAGTGCAAGTTTTCTTTTACTTCTTTTGATTTTTATTGTAAGAGATGGCACCACTAATCGAAACCACGTGAGTTTTAGCTGCGCGATACGATGAGGTCATGTATTTATGAAGGGGGCAGAAAAGAAACACTGATAGTTGAACCAAAGCTTGAACGAAGGCAGGTCAGAGGAAATCGGTCTCTCCGTTGTTTTGAGAAAGAGTACGTGTTTTCGGAATTAGTATGGTGCTATCTCGAATTATTTAAAACCCCTTGTAAATAGTAAATGTTTTAGTTGTGTTATTAATAAATTAGGTTATTTTAACATTAAAATCGAACCTTCCCCTAGACGCCGTCCCACAAATTGGGGGTTCGACCGAGAATTTTTAAACAATTCAAAGTTTTATCTAAGAGCATTTTTTAAAAGTTTTACCTCCTCATCGATTTTTGATTTCCTGAGCGGTACATAGACCTTGACTTGCATCGAATAGAGACCCGGCGAAGCCTTCAGCGGGATAAGAAATTTTACGAGCGATACGGAAGTCTTACGAGAGATACGGAAATACTTCAGCGAGAACAGTCAACAGGAAAAAGGAGTCCATTGACTTGGTTAGAAACACGGGATCTTGGCGAATTTCCACGTCAGCTACAGTCAACCAAAACTGGAAGCCCAGCGACTCAACGAGATACTGAACGAATTGAACGGGATTACCTTGATCATTGAGGTCAACACTGACGAGAGAACCTTTGGAACTGCATGGAATTGCGAGTTATCAACACGAAACAAGATTTCCTGTGTCATTGAGGTAAAAGTAAAGTGTCTTCAGAATTACATTGAATTGTGCTGGTATCCTTTTTTTGGTATTGTGTGGGTAATAGGTGAAAATTATATAAATGAATGATTTTGTGTGTATATTTCCTGTTCTGTGAATCTGAAATTGAATTTTGAAGTACTAGGTACTATTATTGGTTTAATTGCAGACATAGATATTTGATGTTCTTTTAGTTTTGGATTAATAACTGAGTACTTTCCGTGTTTTTCTTAGTAATCTATTTTTGATAAATGAGAGGAACGCGTTGTTTTTTTTAATAAAAAATAAAATTGATATTAACTGTAATACTGTTGTGTTTTGTAAAAGGATTTAAGTTCCGGGAATTCTTTAAAAAGTCCATTTTTGTCTATAATTGTTTATAATTGATAATTGCATCTTATTTAAATTATATTTTGTTTCTTTTTAAGTGAGTAAACTTTTTGCGTGTCATTTTAATGGTTTTGTCTCATTTAACTTGGGTAAAAATTTAAGTTGTTCTCTGGGTCACCATTCTGAGTATAAAAATGGCATTCTTACTCGTGAAAAGGAAAGAGGATTTGGTGTCACTCGCCGAGGATTTGGATCTTACTATCGAAGCAGGTATCACAAAATTGAAGTTAAAGGAGCTGATCGTAAAAAGCCCAGATTACGTTGAAGATGATGTTAAAAAGATGCTTGATAGCATAGTGGAGGAACGTACAGAAAGGGCTGAGAGAGAAGGGGCTGAGACAGAAAGGGCTGAGAGAGAAAGGGCTGAGAGAGAGAGGGCTGAGAGAGAGGATATGCGAAAGGATGAGAGAGAAAGACGAGAGTACCAATTAGAGAAGTTGCGAATACAAGCGCAACAGACTGCCGGTATGCCGAATAACACCGAAAACGTTCAAGCATCGAATAAACTGTTTCACGAAACTTTTCATAAGTTTAATATGAAGGAAGATATTGGTTTGAATCTTACCTTATTTGAGCGTCATGCAGAACTAACTTCCTTACCGAAAAAAGATTGGGTTCAAACACTTATAGGTTTAATACCCGTCGAAATTGCCCATCTGATCGCAAGAGAACCAACTGGTAAGTGTAACGATTACGATCATATAAAGAAGTTGCTCTTACAAAGATTTAAATTATCTCTCCGGAAAAATTTCGTCAGTTATTTTTGTTTCACCAAAAGACCGATGAACGAACATGGCAAGATTTTCAACACGAATTACAGACGTATTTTGATGGATGGACTTTGGGCTTAAAATTAACACCTACGACCAATTACGAGAATTAATCATAGCCGATCAAATGAAGAAGAGGGCGCCGTATGATTTTCAGGAACACTTTTTGGACGAATGGTCTACTATTAACTCATCTATTGAGCTAGCGAAAAAATTTGAAGATTCTGAGGACGTCCGAAGAACTATAGGGCCAAATCAGTTAAACTCATTTGCTAAGAGATCGAACAATAACGATAATTGTTCTCAAAGACAAGAACGTTTTCACCTTGGAAATAATTGGAATGATAGAAAATGCTTTCAATCGACGAGAACTTACGATAAAAGAGTTAAACAGGTAACATGTAGCTACTGCAGGGGACCAGGTCACTATGCCGTAGATTGTACAAAGCGCAACAAGGGTACGAAAATCAATAAATCTTCAAGCTCTCCGGTCCAGATCTGTTCTCGAATTCAGCGAGACAGAATTAAGACCAGGAAAATAACCATCGGAAACAAGACTTTTGAGGCTCTAATCGACACTGGAAGCTCAGTTTCGCTCATTCGTGAAGAAGTAAGTAAAGGAATCATCGAGAAATCGAAGCTCTCGAAGGACATTGTCGTGTTATCTGGATTGGGAAAGTACGAAGTCAAAACAAAAGGATCCTTCCAACGAGAAGTCGAATTGGATGGAGAGAAATATTCCTTAATATGGCATGTCGTGCCTGCGGTGCATTTGGAGTTTTAGGCAGTGATAGGATCGGACATTTTGGAACAAGCTTTTGTTGGCTTTGATAAAAAAGGTGTTTATTTCCGTAAACACGAAGAGAAGGTGTGGTTTGCTAATACACAGGTTTATGAAGCAAGAACTG
>BMAO01020326.1:0-22106 GCA_019973975.1 Trichonephila clavata
GCCACAACTTTTCAAAAAAAAAAATGGAGACATGGGGATTTTTTTGTTGTTTTTATATTTGTTTAGACAGTATAAGAAAAATATGCGATATTTCAGAAGAGAAAAAGAAATTATTATTGCTGAAATGCGAAAAAATTGATAAAAATTTACAAAAAATAACATAAACGTGGCCCATTCTGTACCAAAAGTTTATAAATAAATTTTCAATTTTCAATTTCTGATGTGCTGCTATGTTATTCATTTTTGAAATTGCCTTCAGGATGAGATATACTTTAATTTTTACAAAAAGAGCACTTTATCTTAGTTATTATATGAAACTGCTTAAAAAAGCAGTGATTATATTCACATAAGCGACTGTAAATTTTGTAATAAAACAGTGATTGTTAAATCTGTAGCTTAAAACACTTCTACTATTATATACAGAACATCACAACAAATTTCAGTTAACTATTTTCAAACTTTTTGAGCAATCACTATCTCCATTTGATCATTTTCAACGATGTTTTTACACATTTCGAGTAAAAAGTATTTTAATGTATGACATCTTGCTTAAAGTAATTTCATCTGTTTTTACTAAAAACACTTGTAGTTTTTGTTCTAGTGAACGGAAAATAATAAGCTTGATATTTTTATAAAGCTAATAAGATGACCTGTAAAACAAAATCATAAAAAAATTTTGTCAATTTTTGGCAAAATTCAAAATTTTAGGGTAGTTAGATTTGTTTAAAACTTTATATTACGAACTCAATCGTTAATTTCTTCTCCCCAAAATTTTTCTAGAGCGATGTTAATAGAAACTAACCATAACTATTACTAATTCGAACAAAAGTACTTTACAAAATCAGCAACTAAGAATTGGAGAACTATATGGGCAGTAGTAGATAGAAAAACAGTAATTTTTCAACTGAGATATCCATCAAAAAGGAAAAATTCTCTGAGTCCAGTCTTGTTGCATTTACAAATTCATACATTCAGTTGTGAACAAACTTAGAAGTTTTAAACTTTAAGACTAGAGTGTTTCTATTTACTCAAACAGAAATCATAATAAATAAGAAACTTTCAACTTATTTTTTTTATTGTGGTTGGCGCCGTGACGTCCAGAAAAAAATCCAATTCATCAAACATGAGACGTCACAATTGTCATTCTCTTTAATGCTACCTCTCTCTCTAACAGAAACACAGGCACAAACTCAGACACAATTGTTCAGCCAAATCTTTCATTTTATGTCTTTCATCATCATAGTAATCATTCCAAATATTTTTTCCTAGTAAATCTTTTAAATCTCTGGAAATAATTAGCGTATATTTATTATTTTAGTATGATGCATTTTATGGTATATTAATTATACATGCTGTTAAATATATAATATTTGTGTCACATTGTGCAAAATGGCATTTAGCCCGTAAAACATTTTGTGTTTTCAATATTCATTATTTATTTAGCAAAAGTTTTTTACATAGGAATTATGGTAGTCTATTCTTTTAACAGAATGTAAGTATAAATTTATTGTTTACGGCAAAGGAATGACTTTCTTTTGTACTTGCCTATTATAACTCATATAAATGGTTTTCTACTAATATCGTGTTAAACAACAGCGATACAAATTGTTTTTATGTATGGCTTTTCTCATTCTCAAACGACAAATTACACTTGTTATTTATAGTTTCATAAAAGTATGGGGAAGTACTTGAATAAAGGGTTGTAGAAATTATTATGTTGTATAAATCTAATTTATGGAGTAATAACATCGTTAAATATTTGTAAGTTAATGATTACAAATGAAAATCAAGAAACGATGACAAGCTTACATAACAGAATTAATTATTTTTAACTATATTTTTAAATTTTGTAAATAAATTTTCAAATGCAAAGCTACTTTTAATGGTTTCATTTTTTTGAAAAAAATTAATTATTTAGATGTATTTTTACGAAGTTCATGTGAAAAGATTGGTGGCATAGTTAAAATTATTTAATCAGGATGGAGAAACTATAAATGTCAAATTAAAAATGAGATGATTTTCAGACAAGATCAATTCATAATGAAATTAAAAAAATATCCTTTAAGGTTTGCGAGTTTTTTGTAATTATGTCTAAAGACAAAATTATAATTATAATTAAATAATATTAATCCATATATACGCTATTTTTTCGAATCGAAACCGCCATGGATTCTAATTCGCTCCCCAAATTCTCAACCAGTTTTTTTTGTTGACAAAATGAAAAATAAAAGTTAAAAATAGTTTATTGATATCCGATATTACAACATTAAAAATTTAAAAGGAGAGTCAATAAAAAGTGAGTACATAATTTATTTTAATAGTGTTAAACAATTTAAATACATACATGAACTTGCAATTACTCCAACCGTCAGTATTATATGCAATTATTTTTGATCCCAAATATGTTTCCGCCTAACATACTAAGCCACATCCGATTTTCAGTGGCATTAACATGGAGAAATAGGGCAGCTTAGATACGTATATATACGGTATATATATATATATATATATGTATGCATGTGTATAAGGGTCGCACAAACGAAAATGGCACTACAGTCGGTTTGATACTAGCTCAATGCTATTAATATAAATTAGTAAACAAAGGAAAGAAGTAATGGAGACATAACAGATTGGCTAGACAAATTCACCTTTATAGGTTAGAACAGTGTCCCAGCGGTTCATGGTACGATAGATACCCTGGGTGAAGAAGCTTCAATGTTGGTTGTGGAACCAATTTTCAACAGCAGCTTGAACCTCATTGTTGTCGGATAATCGCAGTCCCTTCAGAGCTTCCTGAAGGGCACCGAAGATGTATTATTCCCACTGTGATAGGCCCGGTCTGTAACGGGATGTTTGAAAACCATCCACGGGTAGTAACGTTTTAATTCGTAACGTAAAATACATTTTATCAGGTTGGAGATAATTATGAATCAATGATTTTCAATTGTAGAATTTGTTCATGAAGTGTTTGTTTTAACTGAAAATCACCAAAAGGAATTCTAATCAAATTGCTCCACTCTAATTTAACATTGGAATAAATTTTACCTTTTATAGAGCGTAGAATGTTGATGTGATAAGTTATTGACCATGGTCATGAGCTTATGGCCAGCATGTCATGAGTTCGATTCCTGGTTCTTTTTGAGCACCTGTTGTGTAGGGGTGTTGATGCACATTAAATTTTTCAAGGATAAAGTTTTCCGGTTGATGTGGAAGTTTGTAGAGGGAGGTACCCGCTCAGGTTTCATTCTCGACACTTAGCGTGATTAAGAATTGCGAGTTTAAGTGCCAATATCCTTCGTGTTCCGAAATAGTGCAACGTTAATAAGACACCCATTCACTCAGAACCTGGGTTTATAATTTTGAAAAACGATATAATTACAATCGGACCCCGATTTAACGAATTTCGCAATTTAATGAATTTTTTCTGTTTTCGGGGAAAAAAATAAAAACTCTTTAGTTAACGACTAATAAACATCGAACTGACAAATTATTTCAACAGCTGGAAATTTTTTTTATTACTTATTATTGGAAAAAATTGAATTTTTTTTCAAATTACTTGTCCTTTTTGTCCTGAACAGAAAAAGACTTTTCTTGTAAGCAGCACGTTTCCACGGGAAATGGTGCTATGGACTAAATTCATGACGGTCACATGATAATATAAACACGTGTTCTACATTGAATTCAAAACGGACAATAAACTAGCTCGCATTTTTTATTCTATTTGTAAAACTTAGGTAAAATTTCAAATTGCATAATTGGGTAAAGATGCTCAAGATTTAGTTATAAAAAGAAATTTCAGCAAAAAGATTTTAAAATTAAAGAAAAAAAAGTCTTGTTTTATACATGTACTTTTAAATTAAGTGACAAATATTAATTTTTAAACACAAAAAAGTTTCTGTAAAAAGCGTATTTTGGCAACAACGAAGTGCATGTACTGATTTGCTGAAAATAGATAATTGCATTTATCGTGACTATGACGTCACATGTGTTTTTTGAACTTGATTGGCTAAAAACACGTGGTTTAAAATTATCATGTGGTTATGACGTCACATGAATTTAGTCCATTAGAGTGATTAAACTTTTATGGTGCAGGTGAGTCATGAATGTAACCCATCGTGTGAGTTCTGAATAGGATAGGAAATTCTTTTCTTATATCAAGCCACTCCACAAAGCAGGAGATATTTTTTTACGATTGTGTCTCATTTGATGACGAACTGGCTATCTGTGCAATTGAATTTTAGGCAAATGGTGACTCATTGGAACCAATGAATAGCGATTCTGATGCATAAATCGATAATGGAACTATTATTAAAACTGTTAAATCTTTTAATGCTTTACATTGTTCGGAAACTGAAAACATATCTCGTGAAACAGAATGCAAATAACGCAGTACTTTCTTCTCTACATAAAGTCGAAAAAAAAACCTCTTCTGAGTGAGGAATGAACGAGAATATCAAACATGTATTAGTCAGTATTTAAAATTTCTAATTTACTGATGTGTGTAATAATTCCCTCTAACTCAGCGTTTTTCAAATGTGGGGCATCCTCCCCTACGGGGTATGATAAACCTACGAGGGAGGCGCAAGCATATTGGGAAGTCGAAAACAAAAGATCATTTAAAAATTATTAATTTACTCAAAGTAAACAAACAAAATATATTTTGACATTATGAAATATAAATATACATTTACGACTGATATAATATACTTATAAATGCGCAATGTCTTTTATAATTAATTTAACAATGCTAAGTTAAGAACAGGTTTGATAATTGCCAATGATTTCATGAGCTTGTAATATATAAAATTATACACACAAATTAACCTTATCTCGATAATTTGTACGGTTTATAATTAATCCCTTAAAAGCCGATTGAAAGTTACTTGACACCATTTAACACGTAGGCGAGCGTATGTGGTTTGTTGGGGGGGGGGAGGCTAGAAAAGGAATAGATAAGTAACTTCTCTGAAATAAGTAAACCTATTGTAAACACTCTCAAAGTCCTTTTATTGCATTCCAATGCCTTCAACATAGTATTAGGGATATCAGTGCACTGAAAATTCCGTACTTCGGAAAGACGTATATATACGTCTGGGACAATTAACGCATTGGTAGAGTAAGACTTTTATATGCGCCGGTGTGCCTTAAAAATTGAAGTCGTAATGTAGTTTTAATGTCAAAGTATATAATAATTGAATTCAATACATTGTTATTGTATGGGGGGAGGAGCACGATGAAAATTATAACTGAATATTGGGTCGCAAATATTTAAAGTTGGAAGAAAACTGCCTCAACTGTACTTTCAGTTGTTGAGTGACAAATGTGTAGTTTCTAACGATGGATATTTTTTGTGTCGTTGCTTATTATGGAATTTCCAAAAGAAAAGAGCAAAATATTTTATTTTGCTTAGTCCCCGATATAACGAATAACCCAGAATTAACGAACACAGTATTCTGTCGCGATGAATTCATTAAATCAGTGTAAGACTGTATTTATCATACCTTTTTAGATCTATTTATTCATAATTTTTGTAAACTAATTTTTACAAGCGTGACAATTAATTCCCCCTAATCAATTAATTGATTATTATCCATTTTGTAGCTTATTATAACATGGTGACATTCTATTTTCATTTTCTGCAACCAAATGTCATCTTTAACATGTTTCGCAATTCTTGCCATTTCCTAAATTTCATAATTAAGTTTTACTTTTCGTCAAAAGAAACATATAAGTGTGGCTACAAAAAATAAAATAAAGGAAACCGAGTGAAACTAAAAAAAGTAAAGAAATAAAATTCTCAGCTACTTTCAACTTTTCACTCTTGTGAAAAGAATATTTTCTGTTCCTTCCAGGAAAAAAAATAATGCTGGCATATCTCAGTTTATACGTTCTAATGTAAAAATAAACATTTGCGTTTCAAGCTTTTGCATTGTTGGATGACAATAGTTAAGCTCTAGGAAGTGAATTAAGGCGTAAAGCTGTGATGGTAGTTTGTTAACGTGGATCTTTCTTTCTTCGTTATATAATCAGTTTTAACAGTGGAGGAAAGATAAAGAACTAACAGAACAAAGGCCCTTTATCTATCTTTTGTATACTTTCACTAGAGTAAAACAGTAAAAATTGTCAAAGCTAATGCCCAAGCTTGGCAAACTCTTATCATATGATTAGAATAAAATTAAAAATAATTTTTAAAAATATATTATGGATGATTCATGCCGAGTTGTAAATTAAGGCTTGTAATAATCGATCTATTATTTCTTTACGACTTTATTAACTATTATTTGTATTCAATAATTTAAGTCAGATAAGCTTTATTTATCATAAACAAAATATTTTTCTTTAATTTGCAGAAAATTGTTTTCATACTTAATTTATAATTTTCTTTTTATTTAAAATTTTCTAATGACATCACGAATGCATTTTAAAAGTGTACTTACATACGCAAAGCATATATAAATCTGATAAGGAATATAATATGTTAAACATGATCAAGAAGTTTCAAATTTAATGTTAAAAATTATAAAAATATCAGTTTAATTTTTCAGGATTATCATCTTAATTCTAGGTAATTGTCATCTGAATACTACAAAAAGCATTACCTAAAATGTTTTTTTTTTAAAAAAATAATTTTGTGTGTCCTTATGACCACACGATAGAAGTGAAAACTTCTGATTTATTCGAGTCAGAGGATACCAATAGTTTGGATCTACTACTTTTTACTTATCAATATTTTCGCATATGGGCTTTAAGTAGTTCTTTTTTCGTGCCCATTCTCGACGGTAGATTTGTTTATTTTCTTGATTTTTTGTAAAAGACAATGTTTAAATAATTTTGCATTTTTTTATATTTATATATGAGTATATACGATTTAAAAAAATAGTCAAATATTTTAAGATTTTTTATATGTAACATACTTATGAAGACTATATTTACATAATACATATGTTAATATGGTACTTAGTAGTATCGAAACAATAACAACGTTTAAAATAACTCGCCACTCCCCCCAATTCCCTAAGTGTAATATGCACTGAATTGACAACCATGTGCTTCCTTTCATATAATGTCACTAATGCCGTTGCGATCATACGTAACACCATTTAAATAGTTTATATAACGCCGTATACTTTGTAAGGATAGGAAACCTTATACCCTGACATGTATTTGCTTTTCTTAAATTTCTGTAAGCATACAGAAGAAGAGGGTTGGTACTTTTTCACAATTAATGCTTTTATTTTCTCGTAATCTCTTAGTTGTCATCACTACTACAAACCAAAACATTGGTAAGTTTCTCGCTAGTTAACTTTATTGAAATTTCGGATTGGAATTCTTTTAGCACATTTTTGCGCTCTCGCTTCGATCTCAAATATTTTTTTCCTAATTATTTTCGCTTGAGCTCCTCTTCTCTCGTTTACTTGCTTGAGTTGAGTGGAAGTAGGCTGCATGACAGAAAAAAATAAATAAGGAAAATAAAATTTCACGGGGAAAAGTGTACAGAATACTTCTACTTGAAAAAAAAACATGCGTTTAAGACGTTTTCTATACAAAACTAAGCGGGCGTCACCGACCCGAGTATGAATGACGCCGATTGGAGACGAGTAAACCCGATTAAGTGTAACCGACACGAGCGTGATATTTCACTTACATTCACTCCTCAGAAAAAACGCGTCTAAAAATGCTTTCACTTTAAAAAGCAACTGAATTATCATCTACGTGCTTGAGTCATCCTTTTGATTATATAGAATAAAAGTGCTTATAGTTTTTTTAATTCATCTTCTGAACGTAGCAGGGTAATTAGGCTTTGTTAAGTACGTCTACGACGTGATAGATCAGTCGAGAATGGTGGCCAGGTAATTATTTGTACATTATGCACATCTCGTTGGCTCATGCATATTGTACACGGTCGGGTGTTATCCTGTTGGTAAACAATAATGAACATCCTCGAAGGAACAGATGTGTCAAATGGCAACAACATATTTTCCAGATATCGTCGTCCGTCATAATGCTCCGAATATACAAATCAGATGTTATCTACTATATAAAGCGAAGGCACCTAAAATCATGATGCCGCAGTATAGCCTAGGGGGATACCTCACAGATGTAGACGCATTGGACCTCATCAGAGCCGTACTGGTACACGACGACTATTAACGGACAAACAATAGTAAAGCACTGGTCTTTTCTTATGCTAGGCCGTATGCAATAATATTATAATCCTACTTTTTAATAATGGATTTTGTCTTATATCTTTTACTTTTAACCAAAGCAAACAATTTGATTAATATAAGTTGCTGTTCAATATCGGTCTTTTTTTAATATTTAATTCGGTACATGATCCCAATGGCCTCTAAACTGAATGAACTGACACTTGTGTCAAATTTCTGTTTTAAAAGAATATAATATGACTATTCTCCTGCCCAATTCAGCATCATGAATTTTCGCAGACTGAAATTCACTTCAATCTGGAACCAATTTGTCATGGCTCTACCACTTGAATCATAACTCATCGCTCTAGATATGTATTATTGCAAAAGGGAGACAGCCATGTTGTCGTATCAATGACAGTTTCCCTAATGGCAGTCACTATTAAATAACCGGCGGTAATGTTTCGGGTCAATATGGGAATACCAAGACACATGCTCAAAATTGTGGCAGAACTGTTTTGTGAGGTCATTACCGCTTGTCAATACACTCATATTGACGTTCAAATTTGGCCACACTGGAAACCTATGAACTTGCCACACTTCATGGTTTTAACCATAATTACCATACAGTGAACTCATCTAGATGCATACTAGCCTAGATTTGAGGTATGCACCCACCTGCCTTTTCCCATCCACACCATAACAAACATAATAATCTTCATTCGGCTGAGAATGCCTGTAGTAGCTGTGGTCTGGTATTCCTCGCTATTATAGGACACAAGAAAAAATTTCCTCAGATTATTTCTCTGGCACAAAGATATTGATTTTCTTTCGATTTCTCCTCTTATATCAGCGGTTCTTAAACTTTCGGTCGTCAAAACCCCCTTTACGTATCAGTCTGACATCGAGAATCTCCAAAATTTTGAACACTCGTCCCTGACTCCTAGCACATGTTTGAGTCATATAAAGATTTCTCAATAATCCTAATACTGACTCTGCTAACTATACTGACTTTTTTAACACTCAGGGGTGGCTACCACCGTATAAACCGCATTAATGATACGGAGCCCCCTAGCTGCAGGGTATATATAAACGTAAGATGTTAAGATCCTGCATAAAAATTCCTTAGGGACATTTTCTTGGCGTCCCCAAGGAATTTTGGTACAGGGCTCCCTCATGACTAGCTACACTAGTGTGTATATTAACACTTCTCTTTCCCCCCATTTTAATAAAACAGTAAACATCTAATTAAAAATCTTAAGTTGTGTTAATAGCTATGTGTAGTTGCAAACAGTACAAAAACTCAATTAATGTTCACGATCGAAATACATGCTCTAGTAAAGTTTTTTTCACTGGGGGAAATTTAGCTCTCTATTCCAGGAGGGCATATTTTTCAATTTTTGCACAAGGCCTTTCAGAGTCTGTAAAAGAGGAAAATCTTAACATTAAATGAAAGACCTTCAAGGACCCCTAGAAAGACATTGATGACCCATGGGAGTCCGCGAACCACAGTTTAAGAGCCACCGTCTTATATCCTATTTAATATACACTAAGAAACTGAAAATTTTACCTTATTCTTATTACTCGAGAAGCTGTCCAAACCTGAAATTTCCATAATTCTAAGGGCATTTCATTTTTAAAATCTTATTGTTTAAGTGACAAATATCAAAAATAAGAGTAAAGGTAAATCTTCGTTTTGTGATAAAACAGTATGGTTCCTTACAATTTTATATTATTTGATGAGTTGAATCTGCAAATAAAAATGATTATGCCAAAATGCAATTTTCATATGAATTTTTTTTCTGTTTTTAAAGACGATACGAAAGAACAATTAATCAATCACATTATGCATAGACAATGAAAAAATATTATTTATAAGTATAGATCATGATTAGAATTAAACCAGTAAAGCAATTTAATAAGCATAAAAATAACATAAAGTAAGCAGTTACTGTAGATATTTTTAGTATAAGATAGCATTTCTCAGACGGCGGGGCACGCTCCTCGCCCCCTAGGTAAACGTGATAATTTTAGTGGGGTGCACGAGTAAGTCGAAAAGTCGAACATAAAAGATTATTTAAAAAAATATATTAATTTATTCAAAAGTGAAACAAATGTATACAATCCACTATTGAAAAATAAAATACACATTTAGATTGATACAATATATATATAAATGTATGAGTACTGCTCAAGCATTTGAAAACTAATTTTTCAATATTAGGTTAAGAACCAATTTAATAATTACTGTTGAATCCCATGGGTTTGTCATATATAAAATTTAATGCTTATCTTGGTAATTTGTACGATTTATAATTGAAGTCGTATTGTAGCTTTAGCGTTGAAGTACATTATTATTACATTAAATTCTTTGTTATTATATGGATGGGGGAAAGCGAGGTTGGGATAAAATTATAATTGAAAATTGGGTCGCGAATGTTAAAAGTTTGAGAAGAACTGGTAGAAGGAATTTAAATAAGAGACTCTTATGATATGTTAATTTTCAGTTAAAAAATTCGATACACTGTGATCTTGAATGTTATTTCTTACTTTAGCCTTTTAACCCGGCACTTCAAGTGCGAAAAAAACGACCTTAACTTAATGCGTAGCGTATCGCATACCCAAGGAATTTTAAAATCTGTTTTTACTGTAAAATTTGCATTCAAAGGTGAAAAAGAAAGAAAAGTTGAAAACACAACATGTTTATTTCAATTTTCACTCGTAAATTTATTTTTTTCTGTTTTTTTTTATTAGGGCATTCATACATTGTTTATACATTTCTGTAGTCTTCGTCGCGAGTAAGTACGATTTTTCACTGGATCTTAGTTTTTCTTAAAAATTTCGTAAAAGCACAGCTTACTCGTTTTTACAATCTTTACATTCTTCTGAAATCCAAAACACTTCAGAAATCAGCGACTGGTTCAATGTTTAGTAGGTGGCTTTTGACTACTTATTAAAATAATTTGCGCATTTATTGCCACAGCGTTCAACAACACAAAAATATTGTCACAGGCTAACGATAACATTTTATAGCCATTGAATATGATATGATAATTTATTGAGTATATCAAGAACAATAATTACACCCCCAGTTAGTTTATCTGGATGTATTTCAGCAGAGGAATCATACTTGCTATCATACTCCTCATCATTCGATTCTTCCTCATCATCCCCGCAAAGAGTCTTTCTTCACCCTAAAATACTGTTGTAATATATCTATTAAATACTGTATCTATTAATTTATACTTAAATACCAAATTTCTTCATCATAACTACAATAATACGTCATTGAATAAGAAATATTTTAAAGCATGCACATGCATTTAGAACTGTAACGGCGATTCACGACATACCTGAAGAGGCGGTATTCAAAAATATACCTTTAGAATTCGCCTATAAGCTAAGGCCTCTCAAAGGACATGACCTTAAAGTCACTTACATGAGAAACTATTCATTTTCTGAAAATGGTTTAGATGGAGCCTTGAAAACAAGTAGATGTTGGCTATGACATACCCTGCGCGTGAAGTGCCGGGTTAATTTTAAAATTCGCTGGATATATTTTTCTTCTTCGGGATGCTTTTTATTTTTAAAACCTTATCTAAAGTTACATTTTAAGGATCAGTATGAAAAAAAGAAAAGTTTGAACTGAAATTACTTGTATCTTAAAATGTCAGACATAATTTTTTTAGAAGTTTAAATTTAAAATCCTCTTAAAATTTCATTTAATTCTTTTTTTTTAGAAATACATTTATGTTTTCGAAAGAAATCATTCTACGAAAAATATTGTTACCGTTGTGCTTTCAAAAAGCAAATGTTTCATCCTGAAAAATATCATTATTTGATTTCTTTTTCAATAAGTATTCTTAAGACTCAAATGCAAAACGCAATAGAATTTGTTTACTTGGTATCTAAGATACAAAACCATCAAGCAAATGCAGACAAAAGAGAATGCTTATGTAACAAATGAATTTGTTTTGAAAAATATGTGTATTCACATTTTTGAAAACTATCTCATTCTTTACATAAGCATTCTATTCACATTTTAGATTATTTATCTTACCATTCTTTTTTTTTTAAATTTCCGAATAGAAAAGATATTGCTATTCTTAAGATAAGTCAATTTAATAGAAAAACAAATGACACTTAATGCAAAATAAAATTCGTTACTTTGGAAATAAATTATTGTTGTCTGGATACAAAATTACGTTCTAAATTTCAAACGTCGGGCAACAAAAATTTTAACAATGTTTTTCTGCTTTGAGCTTATTTCGTTTCTTTCAAATATCTTTTTCAGTTTCTTACCATTTTGAAAAAAACTTATATCTATAATTTGATCTATCAATTTAGATTCGCGACTGCTGTAAATAAGATGGAATAAATTGAATTTAATTTAGTGCCTAAAGCTCGAGCTATATTTCTTTCGGAATGCGTTTTATTCCCCCCTCTTCTTTCTCTATGTCATCAAATTTGGAATAAGATATCCTTACGTCTAGAATATAACCTTGAAGATTAGTCAAACAGTAAACAAGATCATTAAATTGCGAATTATTTATTTTTTAAGATTTTTTTATCTGTAGTTTACATTTGTTTCATCTGTTTTCGAATTCATTCATTTTTTTTTTGAAGTCAATGAAGTCGAATGTTTTTTTCCTTCAGTTAATTTGGAGGCGAACGTTTTCTTTCTCTTTTCCGTAAGCGCTATTTTTATGAAATTAAAATCCTTTTCGAAATGTACCATTGTTTTTCTAATATCTTTTATTCAGTTTACTATTTTTTTATTACAGTTGATATTTTTTTCATCAAGAATAAATTATACATTTCTCTGAACGAATCAACACCAGTCAGTATTTTTAAAATTAAATTGAAAGTATTTTTTCTATTTTTATGTCAATATATATGTAACTTTTATCTGATATTAGTTTAATAATTCAGTTACTGAAGTAATGTTTTTCTTTTGTACTTTAGTTTAACGTATTTAAAATTAATTATCACTTCAATTCTTCATATTCATGAAGATTCTTATCAAATTGTGTCTTAGCTGAATGAAAGTTATATTTTCTTCATATAAAATACTTTATATTACATTAATCTTTTTCAGATATTACTTTTGCAAAAATTTTATGACAAAAAGAGCAATTTTTAATACTGTTTTCAAGAAAGCAGCAAATGTGAAAATCCATGTTATTCTTCTATCCATTTCTTTCCCCTTTTGCGATGAAATGGGCTTGCCCTATCTAGAATTAAATTACAATTCGTTAATTTTATGCAGTACGCTGATTTATTGGTGTAGTTTAAGATGCGCGTCCATTCTTCCAAATATATATTGTTACAAATTTTGTGTAATGAATTTTTAAAATTGTGTAAATAATTTATATCTGGATATGTAATACGCTTATATTACTCTTTGTTATCTTTATTTTATTTTAAAATGTAGTATTCGCAACGCTGTTCTTTACATTATAATGGCGATTCTCTCTCAATGGAAACTTTGCGAAATCTAGGTGATTGAGCCAAGTTGGCATCATTTTTAGCGACTATGTTTGCGTTTTGGCGACCATGTTGGCGATTTTGTGACTCTATGGATTCTTTTGGAAATTAGTGAAGAAATCTACTAATATCACGATCTATCACGCAAGCGAATTATTTTCAAAAGATCCGTGAGGCCATCAGTAGGCAGTTGCTCGCCGAGACTGAGTTAGTCTTGTTTTGACTGTTGCAGAGTAGTATTGATTTAACAGTGAAGAGTGGATCAGCGATTAGTGATTACTTCGGTTGTTGAATAGGACGAGTGAGTGTTTGCGAATAATCTTTAAACATATTTGTACTTTAGACACTGATAGTTGTGTCTGAGTGTCGTAGAAGGTGTGAAGGCCTTCTGAGATTTACTAAGCGAATTTGAGTACTGTATCCTGTACTTCAAGGGTTGCTTTTCGACAATAAATTTCCATCGCTCCAACAGGAGCACGAAGAGCAAGAGCTTTCAGTCTCAAAAAGCAGGGCAGTTCTTTAGGCTCTTTAAGACTGATTGCTTAAAATCCTGGAAACCCGGTCTACGTAACAATATTTTATTTCATCTCGTCTGAGTATTATTTCAGAATTATGTAATTTATCAGCATTTTACTGAGTTGTCATTTTATTTTTTGAAGTTAAGAAAAATATTGCTCTTATTTTTCGAATAATGGCTACAAAATACCAAATAGGGGATTTATCCCACGGAATCTCGCTTCGAGAACTATCTAATGATTAGAAATATAGTGAAAAACGTCTTAAAACTATTAATACATATAATCGATTATTAAACTATTTATTATCCAAACTATATTGGAATTAGAAGAATTCTAGTACAACCACTTGCTTTCATGCCATTGCATCTAAGTTGAATAACTAAATTCTAACAAAATCTTGGCTCTGTGCCTAGAGAGAAGAGCGCGCCATCTGGCTGCCTTACACACGAACCAAACCATACTTTGTGGACGTAAGAGATAACAGTAACTTTTTTAAATTTATTTCTGATGATAGATAACTTAATGAGATGAGACAATTGAAAAAAGAATTATAGCAGTGAATTTGAAAATGTATAACTAATGACCACCCAGAAAAATTATTTGAATTAATATTTTTCTACTGATAGAGATAATGACACAAAAAGATGTAAGAACGGAATAAAAAACAAGTTGAACTCTGTAAAAGTTCTTTCTGATATCGAAATACAAGTAAAAATTGTAGGGAATGAATTTGGGTAACTTTGAAAGAGATTTTAAATGCAGTTGTATACGATTGTGTTTTCGCTTAACACAAGTCGCCGTACAATAAAATATCTTTCATCTACGTAAGTGGGGTAGAAAATACTATGTGAGTACAGCGCACCCTTATTCGCTCAAAAAATAATGTTAAAGAAAGGAATTCCTAGTTAAGAGAATATTACTTCCTTAAATAAAAAAAAAGGTAAAAGGGGGTATTTCGTTCCGTACAAAAATACATACATGTAATAGAAAGTTTTATATGAAAGTCATTCTAAAGGAAAATAGGATTTCATTTTCTTTCCAATTGTATTAAGGGATGTACTTTATTTGCAGATTTCAAAGTGTCTGGGTAGTTTGTCTTTTATTGTAATATTTTTTAACCCAGGAGAAGGAGCGCACTCAACGCAGACGTTAGTGGTTGCCGGGGAGACAGAATCACCCCAATCATTTATTTCGAATTGGAAATATTGGATCATATAAAAACATCAACTTTATTAAATGAAATGGAGGAATCTTTAGCATGAAATCATATTATTCTTTACCACTCATAAGATATTTGTCAAACGGATTATGCAGCAGGTTTATATTTTTGGTATTTTCACATGTTTTTGTTTTTATTTCTGTAGTTCTAGTCTTCTGTAAATTTAGTTATTAATTTGGAGTGTGTGTGGTGTAAATGTATACCACTTTTGGGGATTAGAGTTCCGCAATTTCTACACTATTTTTGTCATTTGTTTTGAATTTCACGAACATATCCTGCCCATTCAACCTCGACAAGTTTAATGTGCATTTGCCTCTCTAAATGTTAGGTCTTCAAGGGTAGTAAAATTGTATTTAAAGCTGATCTTACCTGGCAGCTAGGTGATCAGAAAAGATATAAACGAATGTTTAGTATCAAGTTCTTATCCAAACATATCGTATCATATTATCATCATGATATATACATTTTCACATCTTTTTTGCTTTGGATTACTAAATAAACTGCACACTTTTTCACTAAGAAAGGTTTGATAGAAATATCAATTCACGTAGACTTTTACTATGGTTAGAAATTAAAAATATTATAAGTGAAGCCTTAACAGAAAAACTAAAATAAATAAATAAACCAAACACACACATATCAACATTTGTTCTAAATATAATTATTATCTTTCCGTGTAATTGATGAAATTAAAAATTATCAGAAGAAGTCCTTTATTTTTCTACTACATTTAAGGAAGTCTACGTGATAATATATTTAATATTTTAAAATATATTTGAATATATCATATTAATTTTCCTATCAAGTCTTTAAAGATGTAAGTTGTTGACTGAGAATAACTTTGAAACTACCTTATTTATTATTACTATCATTTATCTAATGGTTTCAAAATTGTTAACAAACATTAAAATGTACTCAATGGACACTCGGAGCTACATTTTGTATCTCCTGAATTTGAAGCAACCATTAGGTATGCATTAAATATTAACAGTAATTTTTCATTTTAAATTGTGTGGCCTTCGGAGGCATGTATTTATATATTGCTTTCAAAATGTATTTGGAATGGACTTCTAATTGTACTATTTCCTTTTCTGTTTTATCAGAGAAAACTTACTGAATCCGTTTCTCGTTAATGGGGTAATAAAAGGACTCCATTTAACAAATTATTATTTTTGCAAAGTTCATGAATGTGAGATAAAATTATGAAGATTCGCGCGCGTGTTCATGTGAGCCTTAAGAATGTAAGTAGCAATATATTAGTGTAATTATAATTTGTTAGTACAATTCAATGAGACGTTAAATACGTCTAAAATACGTCGTTTAAAATTTTAGTAATTTTCTAGTGCGAGTTTGTATCGTTTATAATTGCGTAATGTGATATTCTTTATTATTTTCTGTATGTCCCACCAAATACTGCAGCTAATCAAGTCTGAACAAACTTCAAATTGGTAATTGGGAATGAGATAAATAATTTTATACCATCGTCATTGATCTAATATGACTCCTGAAGTGATTTTTAATTACTTCAGGAATATTTTCTCTTGTATTAAACTTTTATATATAACTGTCCGTAGTTATCTTGGACATGGCATTAGTACTCTATAAAATGTCCTGTAATATGATAAGGGGTAATTTTTTCTAGTACATATCTTATTGTTATTCCCGAATACAAAGTATTACATTTATGGAATTTCGAATCCAAGTTATAGAAGTGCTCTTTTATAGGAGTATGCTGATGCAGCTTCTGGGCAAAATAATGTTGGGAGACCATTTACAGTAGATAACCCTACCTTTCGTAGCGAATGACATTCTATATCCCATTTTCCTTATACTCCTGTGGAACATGAGCCTACAAGACAGTGTAAAGCGTGTAGTTTAAAAAAGGTTGCAAAAGGAAAAAAAGATGAATAAGGAAACATGATTTTGGTGTAATGATTGCGGAGTTTGCTTGTTCTTGGAAAAGTGTTCCAGTTATACCACACAAAACAAAATTACTGAACTACTAATACATATTCATTTGTACTTATTTTTATTTTATTTTTTTTGAGAAAATAATGCCCCAATAGAAACGAACTTTACCACTGCCACGCTGTCTGTCAACCTCCCTAAGTAGAAATGAAGTTGCCACAAAACCTTAAAAATTTTTACGCATGTAATTCAAAATACAGTTTTTAACTACTAAGTATTTTTCGTTTTGTACTAAACATATGGTTTCCCCCCCAAAAAAAAATGACAACTTTTGTACCTAAATCAGGAAAATAACTTGAAAGTTAAGGGGCTAAAAATTTGTACAAGAGCTTATTTGGTTTATTTTCCAAAACGGCGTCGGTTCAAAATTTTCTATTACAAAGCTACTTCTATAAGCTACTTCTAAGTGCTACTTCTATACTTCAGATCGCTCGTCGTACTCTTAAGTTCTTTTTCAAACAGTAGGGGTGAGTCAAGACTTGATCATAAAAAGAGTAGCTTAAGTCTCTGTTAACCACATTCATTTTAATTTCCATTTAAGAAAACAATTTTTATATGAAGTATAAAAAAAAAATTATGAACACAAAAAATTAAAAAAAAGAACTAAAATAAAAAAAAGATGGTAATAAAACAATTTACAAAATAAGGCGGCAAAAAATAACAAGAAACCCAAAGTTAAAAATTATCCAAAATGTAAATAAAATGCGAAAAGAAATTAAAAAAGAAGTCGACCAACTTATAAAAAAAGACCAAGTAATGTCATCATTTTAGTTTCCATATCGCATAATAAATTGGACAAAAGATTTGGTGTATTTGCGCTGTCTTGATCAAATCATGTAATTGTTTTGTAAAAATTTTCGATACTTATATGTTAGCGTCAACACAGCAAAAATTGCGCCAAGATATCAAAATATTAAAGATTCTTAAGTGTTTAACTTTTACAAAAGTTCAGTCAGATTTAGGTTGAAACTGGCACGATTCGCGTGTATTAAATTTGGCTGTGGTGACGTTAATATGAAAGTGTAGCGGTAGCATCTATATAAGCCAGTTTCAGCCTCCGAACTGAAGTGATGATTTCGGTCCGGGGTACCGACCGAACTTATGGAACGGAAGGTCGCGGGTTCTATCCTGCCGAATAAGCGCACGACTCTATTGGTGACCCTGGCTAAACAAAGAAACAGCGTAATTTTCTGAACCGTCGTGACGCCATCAACCCGCTAAAAGAGCAACCAAAAACTCGTCAAACTCACTTGACGTAACTCCTCCAATTAACGGCAACAACTGCTCACGCAACACGCTTGCCAAAACAACTATATCGTTCTTTTGCCTATCCACCGACTCACTGGTGGTGGAGTGTGTAGGGGTGTCATCTATATAAGCAAGTAACAGCCTCCGGCCTGAAGAGGTCATTTTGGTCCAGCGGTATGTTACGTGCTTACGGAACCGAAGGTCGCACGTTCTGTCCTGCCGAATATGCGCGCTACTTCAAAAGTAACGAATTTTTTATAGGTAAACATTGAAAGAGATATATGTACAGCGTTTTTTCCCGTCAAACAGAATATAGGTGAGGGAAAGGGAATGAATGGAATTTAATTATTTTATGCTAAGAAAATCCAGTAATCTAACTTCTCCCTCATTAATATTGAAATTTCAATGGCTAATCATGAAATTTCAGTTAAAATATATATTAGATTATAATTAATCCTTAAATAAAATCTAATTTTAATCTGAATAAGAAGAGGGAAATACATAACTGAAATTTTGATTGATATTAATTTAAAAGCTGGTATTTCGGTTTGCACTTTATACTAAGAAGTGTAAGCAATATACATTTTTTAGAAATTGTTTACATTTCATTTAACATTCAAAGTAGTATTTGTTAGAACTAAATGTAGGAAATAACTTTTGAAACGGATTATAATAATTATTCGCAATAACGTGTGTATTTCAAAACAAACATAAAATTCTTATTTAGTTTCAAAATTTCAAAAGTACAAAATGTGAATCGCTTATGAAAATTTCTTCTTTGTAACTAAATGACATTTTTTGCTCGTTTTTCAGAGTGATAATCCTATTGGTAAAATCGTAATATGGTTATAACTCCAGCTTGGTATTATGTCAAGAAATGAATTTATAACTGTGATACCTGTAATTATATTTTTTCGTAAAATTTTTAAGGTTAGAATCCGTAAATGCAATTAGAAAAATTCTAATGCAGTCGAGTTTTTCTTTTATTGTGACAGTAATATAAAGTTAATTCGGTATTTTTCGGTTTCGGGTGATAAAGTCGCCAAAAATGATACAAATGATGCCAAACAGAATATTCTCACTGGTAATCTTTTCCACCACATTTTCAAAGTAAATCGTGATCTTATATTTAATTCCTACTATAAGTTCACAATCACCCTATATATATATATATATATCTTGTTCAAATTTTCAATCGTTAACAAAATTCATTTTAAAGCGCTCAATTGAGCTGAAATTTTATATACACGATTATTTTGGATGTCAGTACGTGATTAATAAAAATTAATTGATTAAAAGTAATTATTTAAAGAATTACAGATACAGCCACGTTGGCATCAGCTTTGGCGATTTAGCGACCATTTTGGCGACTTGTGTCATAACTTGAAAAGGCTTTTTTTCTCACACTTTAAAGCGCTCAATTGAGCTAAATTTTCTATACACCACATTGTTTTGGAAAACAATACGATAATATAATTATTAATTCGTTTTACAGAAATTAATTATTTAAAAAATTACAGATACAGTCACGTTGACTTCATTCTTAGCAACTTGGGTTAAAACTTGAAACGATTTTTTTCCAAATGTTTTAAAGCATTCAGTAGAACTGAAATTTTAAATTCACGATTGCTTTAGATGATGATACGATACTTTAATTATTAATAAAAATTAATTGCCTTTTAATATTGTGATTTGTCATATATATAGACATATTTATATTAACTGTAATTATTTGGTAAAGAGTAAGTATAAAATAAAACTTTTCTATGTTGACTTAAGTTGCAGTTGACTTTAAAATATTTTTTTATATTATTTATTATTAGTAACCTCTTTTTAATAATATATCAAAAATGAATTCTAAAGCAATGAGAACCAATATTTATTAATACTTTCTATGTGTATATTGTGAGTTGTCGCTAATAACACCAATTTTGTGAGATTTGCGCTGGTAAAACAGAATAGTACGGTTAATTCATATGCTGCGTCACTGGTTATAGGTTATGGTTATGCCTTATTTAAAAAAAGTTCTATGTTGGGTCTTCAAACATTTAACTATGAAAAAATTACCATAATCTACATATCTTCATGAAATACCTTCTATTAAAGAGAAATAGTATAAATTGAGCTTTTACTTAAATATTCATAAAAAAACTATTTTAAGCAAAATCAGGAAAAATTAAAATCCATTTGAGATGCATGAAAAAAATCGTCTGCAGAATAAAACTTCGCTTTAAGTCATTAAAGTGTGAATCAAAGATAAGAAACAAGAGAAACTGAAATGTAATAAAAAAAATTCTAAGATTAAAAATAGATTAACTTTTTCAGAAAAAAAAAAACAAATAAATTGATGATGTGATAAAGCTTCGGAAGTTCGATACATAAAAGAAAAGAACCGACCTTTCAATAATTTTTGAACCAGATTTTCCTTTAATCACACTAAAAAGCAAGTTACATGTATTTTTCTCCCATTTACGAAGTTCTTTAAATGAACATCATTAAACAATTCTCTTTCAAATAAAGCTAAGTATACATAAACACACAATGTTTCTTGTATTTTTTTTTGCATTGTCGTACTTTTTCACTGTATTTTTTACTTGATGTGATTGTTTTATGTTAGGTAAGTTTGATTATTTAATACAAACCCTGCACACTATCGCGTGAAATTTTTAAAGACAAAGTCATTTATCAGATTACAACCATGAAGTTGTAGAACATGATGCAAATTTTTATTTTAAGGAGCAAAAGAAAAAGAACTCATAATAATTTATATCTACTGCATTCCAATTCAACGCAAATTCACGGCTTAACAGCTGATTAAAATTAACGTGATTCGCTGTCCTGTGACATCATTTCCCCCATATTCGCACGTATGTGGTGTATTGGGGAGGGGGGAAGAAAAGGAAAAAGAAACAATCTTTTCCCTCTGAAATAAGTAAATACTTCCCAAACAAAATGTCAAGGTCATTTTATAGCATTCCAAAGCCATCAGAATAGTTTTATGATTGCATCACAAGGAAAATAATCGTATTTCGGAAAGAAGTATATTTATATCCGAGACACTGAACGTATCAAATGAGCAACTTAAATATATACACAGGTGGTAAGTTAAGGGGGTAAAACAGCTTTCTTTCATGTTATTATTATTTATAAAAGCATACTGTGCTGGTTTATCTATTGGGCGCTTAGGACAGGCGTTCATGAACAAGGGGCCCGGATAAGTTGGATTAAAACAGGTTTTTTTTCCTGGTAATAAATTTTAATCATCCAGTGCCAAAGGAGCCTGTAGAGTTTCGCGTCCAGGGCCCTAAATGAGCTTAAATCGGTACTGAAAGTATTTATACAGAGAACTAAAACATGAATTTTTCCTCCTAATTTTTCTTTTAAATTTAGTGCATTTAGTTCATATTTTTAATTAAAATTCTTTTCTAACTGTTGCTCATAATTTTTATTTCATTAATCACATAGCATCATAACTAAAATAGTAATCTACTATGTATTTTTATAAATAAAGATTTAGTCTAT